>PVJA010009558.1:0-60310 GCA_004027025.1 Myocastor coypus
AGTCATTAATCTTTCTGTCAGTACCTTTTTTCCTTTTCCTTTTCCTCTCTTTAAACGATATACAAACCCCGAATTACAACTCTTTTTTGACACACATTTCCTGTGAGCTCCTGATTGCATATGTTAAACTTCATCTTTCTGGGGCTAATCTGCCTCTTCTCAGTTTCCTTTGCAGGCTTCCCACCCCACTGCAGAGCAAAATAGGCAGAAGAAAATCTTGTTCTCCCTGGAATTATCTGACTAATGTTTGCCTCATTAGTGAAAATGCATTAAAGAGTGATAAGGAGAAGAGTAAGAAGAAAAAGTCTGACCCAACTTTAACAGATACTTGGCAAGCTGAGGGCTGAAAGCCTGCTGATTCCCTGCAGACCATTGCCCCTGTAGGGAGTGAGGGTTTGCTTCTATTTCCTTCTTCCTTGTTTATAGGAAGGACACTGACTTCTGCACTTTCAGACTACAAGTTCTAGCAATTTATTTGTTTGAAAACTGGGCTTTATCTCTGGATTCCATGCTGCTGTGGTGTTTAGAAGAAGATGAAACAAGACTCAGCAGGCCCCATGAAGGAATTTTACTTACCAGGTCTTAGCTTCTGGCAGGGGCTGGCTAACCCTGTTTAAAGAAGGCTGGGGCTTCTTAGTTGAGCCTTGTTATTTCCATCAAGGACATGCTTCTTCAACTGCAACATAGCATCTGTCTGAGGAGGAAGCCAAGCTAAGAACAAGAGCAACAGGGAGAAAATGAGCCACTCAGTGAAAGGAGACGATGCTGAGGATCAAGAAAAAAGCTTCAGGTAGCAAGCTCTAAACCAACCACGCTCAGATCATCTGCCAAGAAGCCGCTTGTGCTGTCCCCAGAGTTGTGCTATCATCTCACTTGACACTTTTCCACACATGTTGTTGCCTCCTGGAATCACCTCCCTTTCTATCAGTGAAATCATTTCAGTCTCTTGGCGAGGAATATCTATCAGGCCAGACTTCATAGACAAGGAAATTGGGTCGTGGGAGCTTGGTTGACCTGCTCATGATTGCACCGTAAAGAGCAGAGACAGCATTCAACACAAGCACTATGAACATTTTTGGATTGTACTATTTCAAGTCCGATGAAGGAGCAAAGGCAACTATTAAGTAGTTAAAGGTGTCTTTTTATTCTGTTCCCTCCCCTGACACATCTTAGCTTTAGAAAAGTTCTAATGCATACTTACCTTTACTTTTAAATATTGAATTCTTTTATTTTTTAGGTATTCCAGTGGTTTTAGTATTACCCATTCTATCCTCAGTGTAGTTGCTTAGTTCACATATATTAACATATATAGCTACTCAGGGTGAGAATTCTATCTATTCAAAAACCTGATGGGGATTCTTAGGGCCATTGTCTTAACCATTTTGTGTACATAAATGTATGGTTTTACCCCTGCCATGTTTCCTAACTTTTCCGATTACTCTCTCTTCAGTGTTTAATCCTTAAGTTCTCACTTTCCATTTAACTGTGCTATACCTTTCCATTTTTATTTCTTCTTTTGAGTTCTTACACCAGGGAGACAGTACAATAATTATACCTCTGGGTCTGATTTATTACACCTATGAGTACATCTTCAAGTTGCATTCACTTATATATGAAGGCTTCAAGTTTATTTTTTATAGCTGAGTAATACTCTGTTGTATAAAAACACCACATGTTTTTCATCCATTCTTCAGGTGAGAGGCATTTGGTTATTTCCAACATCTGGCTATCACAAATTGTTCTGCTATAAACATAGGTGCACAAATATCACTATGATAGGATGTTTTCATTTCTTTTAAGAAAATTCCCAGTAAGGGGATAGTTGGATTGAATGGGATTTCTAGTCCTAGTTATTCAAGGACTCTCCACACTGCATTCCATAATGGTTGTATCACTCTGCATTCCCACCAGCAGTGGAGAAGTGTTCCTTTTTCTCCACAGCCTCTCCAACATTTGTTGTTGGTTGATTTCTTTATGCTTACCATTCTTTTTGAGGTGAGATGGTATCTCAGTGTTGTTTTAATTTCCATTTCATGGAGGGTTAGTAATGTGGAGCAGTTTTCCTGTATTTATTAGTTTCTAGTATTTCTTCCTCTGAGAAGTGGATGTTTATCTCAGATGCCCATTTATGGATAGAGTCTTTAAATTTTGGGGTCTTAATGGTTTTTAGTTTTTTAGAAATTCTAGAGAGAAGATCTTTGTCAGAGTGCTTATTAGTTAAGATATATATATATATATATTTTGTCTTTTTGAGACAGGGTCTCACTATGCAGTTGAGGCTGGCCTTGAGCTCACTTTTGTAGCCCAAGCTGGTCTCGAACTCCCACCAATCCTCCTGCCTCAGCCTCCCAAGCGCTGGGATTACAGGCGTGAGCCACCACGCCCGGCTTAGTTAAGATATTTTTCCAAATTCGTGGGTTGCCTTTTTATTCTCTTGGTAATTTCTTTTGATATGTAAAAACTTGTCAACAAGAGGTGGTACCAGTTGGTTAATTCTTTCAAGTATTACCCATGCAGTTTGATTTTTGTTCATGAACTGTTTACATACCCCAGTGTCTTTAAGATTTCCTCCTACTTACTCTTCCAGAAGATGTAGTGTTTTTATTTTTATTTTTATTTTTTATGGTCAGCTCAGCCTGCCCTCGGGGTGGGGCTGGTACAGCATGTGGTACTGGGAATCAAACCTCAGTCCCTGCAGTTGCCTAAGCTTTCCTAAGCAGGCACTTTAGACCACTGAGCCATATTGTCAGCCCATTCATGTTTTTATTTTAATATTTAGGTCTTCAATTCATTTTGACTCTAGTTAAGTGCATGGTGACAGACCTGGGTCAAGTTTTAGTTTTCAATACTAGACAAGGAAAAATGCCATAGGATTGACTGGTTATGATTTAGTATATGCTTAGATTTCTAAATTTCTGTGTCAGGTGCTGGGAAGATAGCTCAGGGACACAAGTGCCTGCCTGGCAAGTACAAGGACCTGAGTTTGATCCCCAATTCCAGAAAAAAAATGTAAAGAAGTGTAATAGTTTTTTTAAAAATCACATTCTATAGGGAGTTATTATAATATCAATGACTGATGGAAAATACTAGGCTCATTTTCCATGTTAAGTCTAAGGCATTTAATATTCAGAAAGACAGTGATGTTAAGCTCAAGTACCTATGTTATAGAGTAATAGTATCACTATGTTTCTCTTCTGGAGGGTTAAGAACTTAAGTTTGCCAATCAAAAATTAGAGAAAAAGAAGGACTAAAAGGATAGCCAATATTTTGGCCCTATCCCTTCAAGGTCAGTGAGGACTTAGGACCCATGAGAACCTGTACTATGATATCCTATAACTCAGTGGAGTCCAAATTTTCTGTTCAAAGAGATTATGGTGCCATAGAGGAAAGGGATTGACAATGTATTGTGTGCCTGAGGAGGGTCACCTAAAGAGAAAACATTCTTTCAGGCTTTCACAGAAAGCAAAATGATCAAGCAATGGCTATGACTCATCCAGGTGGCTGACACTGACAAAGGTTCTACAAAACGCTGTACATGGTTTCAAGGTAAATCCTGAGGGGACTTGACTGACCTTCTCAGATACAAAAGTTATATATTTTGTTATATAGGTCTTGCTTTAACTTGCCCTTAACCACCCAGCTGAAAAGCTTAACCATGAGGCATAAAAAGTAAAGCCAGATTAGTACGCTGAGCTGTAAAAGGCTCAAGTCAGCAGCTTCTGACATTCCCAGTTCTGACGACAACCCACTACTATCATGGAATATTGGAGTATGTATGCAACTACTTTCTATTAGTTCAATGAGACGTATTTATACCAATGGTGTTTAGAAAAATTATCATGTCTGCATCTTGTATTCTGAACAACTACTATGAAGACAACAGTGTAAATTGTATTAATTATTGTGGTTGTCCTACTTACATGTTATGAAACTGTCCCATTGTTATTCTTACTAAAAGAAAGAAAGAAACAAAAAAGTTTTAGTTTTTGGCATGTTGAGAGCCAGCTTTTTGAGCACCATTTGTTAAAGAGGCTATCTTTTTTCTAGTAAGCATATTTTACTCCTTTGTCTAAGATAAGGTGGCTGAGTGTGTTTGTAGTTGCTTCTGCATCTCCTAATCTATTCAATTGATTCTCAGGTCTATTTTTTTTTTTTAACCAGTGCTATGGTGTTTTTATCACGGTAGCTTTGTAGTATAATTTCAAGTCAGAAATTGTAATATTTCCTGCCTTGTCGTTATTGTCCAGGATTGCCTTTGCTATTCTGGGTATTTTCTAGTTCCAAATAAATTTTAAGAACATTTCTTTAGGACTGTGAGATATGCTGGTGGGCTTTTGATAGGGATTGCATTAAATCTCTATAACATTTTGGGAATATAGCCGTCTTCACAATGTTGATTCTTCCTGTCTAGGGGCATGGAATATCTTTCCATTTTTGGAAATCCTCTTCAATCGCTTTTTTCAGAGTATGTAATTTTCACTGAATAGGTCTTTTACTACTTTGGTTAGGTTAATTCCTAAGTATTTCATCATCTGTGGAACTATTGCAAAACATATTGTTTCTCTAATTTCTCTCTCAGTGTGTTTGTTATCTGTGTAGAGGAATGCCATGGAATTTTGGGTGTTAACTTTGTATGCTATGCACCTGAATTTATATATTAATTCTAATAGCTTCTTGGTGGAGTTTTGGGTCTTCCACGTACACTACCATGTCAGCTGCAAATAATGATAGTTTAACTTCTTTACCTATTCTTATTCCTCTTATTTCTCTGTCTTGTGTGATGTTTGTAGCTTGATTCCAGATCTATATTGAATAGGAGAGGTGATCAAGGACGTCCTTGTCTTGTACCAAAGCTGAGAGTAAAAGATTTCAGCTTTTTCCCATTTAGAATTATGTTAGTCATTGGACTGTCATAAATGGCTTTTATTATATTGAGGTAGAGGCCATCTATCGTAATTTGTTGTAGGGCTTTGAACAGCATTGAATGTTGTACTTTGTCAAAAGCCTTTTCTGCATCAATTGAGATGATCATGGGTTTTTGGATTTGGCTCTATTGATGTGATATATTACATTTATAGATTTGCATATGTTGAAGCAACCTTGCATCCCTGGGATGCATCCTACCTGGTCATGGTGTGTAATCTTCTTGATGATTTGCTATATTTTATTTGCTAGGATTTTATTCAGATTTTTTTCATTTATGTTTATGAGGGAGATTGGCCTGTAGTTTTTTTTTTTTGTTGTTGTTACATTTTTCTCTGGTTTTGGTATCAGTATAATACTTGCCTCCAGGAATGATTTTGGGAAGATTGTTTCCTCTTCAATTTCACTGAAGAGCTTGAGGAGTATTTCCCCCAGCCTCTGTGCAGGGAGTTTTGCTACAGGGTTCCACAGGAAGCCTGTCTGATGGAGGAGGTTCCAGCAAGTGTGCAGACATTCCCCTACACACAGGGCCTGAGGTCTGGCTGGGGAGAGTTCCAAGGCATGGGCATGCCAAGCAGGCTGAACTCCAACATTCACACCAGGCTTGGGGGTTGCATGGGGAATTTTCTGGGGCATAGGCTGGGCATGCCAAGTAGGCGGGAGTTCCCACACACAGCATAGGTATTAAATTCTTTTGAGACTGAAAAGTCAATTTGAATTATAATGTGTTAATTGTCCATAGCACTTCAAGTATGCACTAATGAAAGGGGATCAAGGCTAATTTGGGAAGTGGAAGAGTGTATCTTCTCATGCTTTCCCAATTTGTTGGAATTTTGTTTTCCTGCTGTGCAAAGCCCAGGGCTATATATCTAAGTCTTAGGCTTTTCCCTCACTGATATGCTAAGCAGGGATAGACAACTCAAACACTCAGGCAGTAAATCAAAGATGATATGGTACATACTGTAGTTTACCTTTATACATTATCATTTAAATTACCGTGTGGGCAAAATGAATTGGGGAAAATGGCATGTAAGTGTTGGGCCTATATCATATTTTTCTGAAAATGAGACCAAACTGGAAAATAACCTTGAAAGCTCGAGGTCATCATATGAGCCTCAGTTTGCCTGTCCTTGCCTTCCTGCCAACCCAGTATAGTCACTAAGCAAGAGAATAGAGCAGTGTAATTCTCTGCAGGGCATGGCCATCACCATACTAGTGCCAAGATAGGATATATTTTCTGGTGAGATCTTCTTTGGGGGACACATGATAATAGCAGAGAAAAACAAACAAACAAACAACAAAACCAACTTTCTACTTTTCCATTGTTTAATTTATTAGCCAGGTAACCTTGGCCAGCTTGGCCAGGATTTCCCTTCTCTCTCTCTCTCTCTCTCTCTCTCTCTCTCTCTCTCTCTCTCTTCCTCTCCCTCCCCTCCCTCTCTCTTTTTCTGTGGTACTAGGGATTGAACTCAGGATTCTGCACTTGCCAGGCAAGCACTTATTCTACTGAGCTATTTCTCCAGCCCTTCCCTGGCCTTTCTAAAACTTATTGGCTTCAGTGGCCTGCTGGCTCAGGTTTTCAGCCCCCTGTGCTGCTTGCAGTGCCCCACATGCAGCGGTGCCCTCCATCAACCTCTGTCATGTCTCTCATACAAGTCTATCAACCTTCCTGGCAGACAAATAAATGAATTCATACTTGATCAGATCTCCATGGTTGTTCAATACACACTGCGTTTATTAAATGTGATATGTGATGTAAGGGAAGAAAGTGACAGCAGGAAGACCAAGGTAAGGTTCTGAGGCTCAGGGCCTCTCTCATGCCTTCACACATTAACATTTTACCTTCACATGGTACTTGGTTCCAGGTCTCCAGCTCTTGGGCTGTGCTTTTTATTTTAGGGCACTACTTCTTTAAGTTAGGTCCATAGATCATCTGAGTCAAAGTGTTCCATAAAAATTGGCATAATTTCACTGGCCTTACATGTGAAGAAGCATTTGGGCCCCGAGCTGCAGCTGTGACCCCATCCACCATCACCACCGGCCCATGTGGCAACCAGAGCCGCGCAGTGACCAGGTAAAGACACTCCCAGCCTGCGCCCATCCTCCAGCCCCAGCTGTGACTCCATCCACTGTCCTGACCTGGTCACGCAATGGCCAGGTGCTAACTGCATAATTTCACCAAAGTGCAGAGATCACTGCTAAAAAAATAATAAATACAAGGAGCAAGATCCAATCTCAGATCCAAAGTCTACTCAAAACAAATACAGGAGACACTATCACTGAAGAAAGCGGGAATCAGGCAGCCAAAACTTTTGAATTGGTAGCATCTGAGGTAGACGGAAAAGTGCAGAAACGTATAGAACAACTCAGATCAGAGATAACACCTGAAGTAAAGGCAAAGAAATGAATGAATTAATAGACTCTGAAGTGGAAAAACAACTGCAGAAACATATAGAGGAAACAAGACTAGAAATAAACTCTGAAGCTAAAAAAGACACCTCAAAATTAATAGCAGCTAACGTAAGGGAACAACTACAGAAAGAGAGGAGAACAGAGCAGAAATAATTTCTGAACTAGAGAGAGAAAAGATAACTATAATGAGAGACTTCAGCATTACTAAAGAAGACATTAGTAAAAAAATCAGAAGAGAATATAAAAATGATGGGATCCCCGACTGAGCAATATAGGAAAGAAATAGGTTGCATGAAACAGTTTCAAAGAGATATACAAGAAAATAAAATCTCAATCGCAAGCTGGCAAAACTGTAGGAATGAAAGTGAAGATAGAGTCTCAGATCTTGAAGACACCATTTCAGCTAGTGAAGAGGTAAGAATGGATCTCTTAAAAAGAACTAGGATGCAGAAAAAAATAATTCAACATCTGGAAGATGATGCAAAAATAAACAATGTGAGATTAATAAGAATCAATGAGAAAGAAGGAGTCAACACAACTATATAAAAAATATGGGCAAAAGTAATAGCAGAAAACTTCCAAAATTTGAGAAAATAATTGGACATTTTAGTTAACTGAAGCTTATAGAACTCCAAATAACATCAACCTGACTAAAAACACAACCAGACATATAATAGTCAAGATCCCAGAAATCCAGCAGAAGAATAACATGCTAAAAGCCATTAGAGAAAAGAAGCATGAAACTTAGAGGAAAATCCATCAGAATAATGGCAGATTTATCTTCACAAACCATGAAGTCAAGAAGAGCATGGAACAGAGTGCTTCAAGTCCTCCATGAAAACAAATGCCAGCCCAGACTACTGTACCCAGCAAAATTCTCTTTCAAGTATGAGGGAGAAGTGAAATACTTCCACAACAAGGTACAACTAAAGAATTTCATGATGTCAAAGCCAACACTGCACAGTATATTTCAAAAAATTTTAGAGAGGGATCAAAATGACCAGAACTCAACAAATGAGAATAGAAAGAACCCACCAAATAGGTCAACCAATTAAACACAGCAGAAAAAGTGGTAAACAGTAGTAAGTAAAACACATATCAATCATAAGAGAATACATTTCAATTATACCCATTAATGTAAATGGACTGCATTCTCCAATTAAAAGAAATGGACTGGCAGAGTGGATAAGGAAGCAAAATCCAACCATATGCTATATAAAAGAAACACACTTAACTCATAAAGAAACTCATAGGCTAAAAGTGAAATGATGGAAAACAAAACTACATGCCCCCGCAGCTCAAAAAAAAAATAAAGAAGCAAGAAGCAGGGATAGCAATCTTGTTTACAGATCCTCTAAACTTAAAACCAAGATTGGTAAAACGAACTAAGAAGGCCACTACTTATTGGTTGGGGGAAAAATTCAGGACGAAGAGGTAACACTTACAAATACTATGTACTAAGCACGGGAGCAGCAAGGTATATAAGATAGACCTTAATGGACATGAAAAATCTAATATCAAATACCAAAATCTTAACAGGAGACCTTAACATCCCCTTATCTGAAAAAGATAGGTCAAGCAGACAAAAAATTAGCAAAGAAGTAGCAGAACTGAACCAGAACCTGGAACAAATGGACTTAGTGGACATACACAGTGTTCTACCCAACCACTTCTGAATACAGATTTTTTTCAGCTGCACATGGGACACTTTCTAAAATAGATCACATATTAGTCCTTAGGTCATGCTTAACTATATGCAAGAAAACAGAAATTATCCCATGTATATTATCTGACCACAGTGCAATGAAATTGGAAATAAATGACAAAAACCCCTACAAGAACCTCACAAATACATGGAAATTAAACAACACCCTTCTGAGCAACCAGTGGGTGACAGATGAAATTAAACAAGGAATTAAACACTATCTACAATTTAATGAAAATTCAAACAACTTCCCGGAATTTATGGGATGCAATGAAAACAGTTCTTAGAGGGAAATTCATAGCTCTGAACTCACACATTAAGAAGACAGGACGGGAAAAAAAAATACTCTCATGCAACACATAAACTGACTAGAAACAGAAGAGCAAACAAAATTCAAAGCCCAAAGATAGGAGGAAATTATAAAGATTAGAGCAGAAATTAACTCAATTGAGACAAAGAAACAACACAAAGAAATAATGAATCAAAAAACTTGTCCTTTGAAAGATTAAATAAAACTGATAAGCACCTAGCTAACCTCATCAAAAAGAGGAAGCAAAGGACTAAAATTCAAGCAATAAGGAATCAAAAGGGGGAAATTACTACAGACACAGCAGAAATTCAGAAGATCATTAATAGCTACTTTGAGAATCTACTCTCACAGAATTGAAGACACAGAAGAAATGGACAGATTCTTAGAAAAGTATAAATTACCAAAACTGAATCAAGAAGATATAAGGGCTCTCAACAACCCAACAACAGCCAATGAAATACGAAATGTAATGAAAAGAAAAAAAAACCTACTGACAAAGAAAAGCCCAGGACTTGATGGATACACCACGGAATTCTACAAGAAATTTATAGAAAATATAATTCCAATACTTCTCAAACTCCTCAATGAAATTGAAAAGGAAGCAGTCCTCTCAAAATCATTCCTAGAGGCAAGTATTATACTGACACCAAAACCAGAGAGAGATACAACTAAAAAAAGACAACTACAGGCCAATTTCTGTCATGAACATAGATGCAAAAATTCTCAATAAAATCCTTGCCTCAGAATACAACAAATTATCAAGAAGATTATACACCATGAACAGGTAGGATTCATTCCAGGGATGGAAGGATGGTTCATTACACTCAAATCTATAAATGTAATATACTATATCAATAGAGCTAAAGCCAAAAATCATATGATTGTCTCAATTGATGCAAAAAAGGCTTTCGACAAAGTCCAACACTCATTCATGTTCAAATTCCTGCAGAAGCGTGGTATAGAAGGCCTTCACCTCAAGCTGATAAAAGGTATCTCTTACAATCCATCAGGTAACATACTTCTAAATGGGGAAAAACCGAAGCCTTTTACTCTCAAATCTGGTACAACACAAGGATGTACTCTATCACCACTCCTATTCAGTATAATTTTGGAATCATTAGCTGCAGCCATTAGACAAGATAGAGAAAAGGAATAAAAATAGGAAAGAAGAAGTAAAATTATCATTATTTGCAGATGACATGATAATTTATTTGGAAGACTCCAAAAACTCCACCAAGAAGCTACTAGAATTAATATACAAATTCAGTAGCATAGGGCCCGGCGGGATGGCTCAGTGGTCTAAAGCGCCTGCTTGGGGAAGCTTGGGCGGCTTCAGGGACCACGGTTCGATCCCCGGCACCACATGCTGCACCAGCCCTGACCTCGGGGAGGGCTGAGCCGGCCATAAAAATGAGTGAATAAACAAACAAAGGTTCTGAAACAAGAATAAAAATAATAAATAAAATAAAAATTAAAAAAAAAATTCAGTAGCATAGCAGGTTACAAAGTCAACACACTAAAGTCAGTGGAATTCCTCTATACTACCAAGCTACACTGAGAGAGAAATTAGAGAAATAATAACTTTTACAATAGCACTGAAGAAAATGAAATACTTGGGAATTAACCTAACTAAAGAAGTAGAAGATCTATTCAGTGAAAACTACATACTCTGAATAAAGAGATCCTAGAGAATTTCAGAAAACGGAAAGATTTACCTGCTCCTGGATAGGGAGAACTAACATTGTGAAGATGGCCAAACACCCTAAGTTGTTTTGCAGGTTTAATGTAATCCCTATCAAAATACTATCAACATACCTCAGAGACCTGGAAAAATCATCCCTAAAATTTATTTGGAACCAAAAATGACCCAGAATTGCAGAGACAATCCTGGGCAATAAAGGTAAGGCAGGAAGCATTATAGTCCCTGACCTAAAATTATAATACCAAGCTACAGTGATAAAATCAGCATGGTATTTGAAAAAAAAAAAAAAAAAGAACAGACTTGAGGATCAGTGGAATAGATTAGAAGATGCAGAATCAAATACAAACACACTCAGCCACCTTATTTTTCACAAAGAGGCTAAACATGTTTACTGGAAGAAAGGTAAACTCTTTAGTAAATTGTGCTGGAAAAACTGGCTCTCTACATGCCGAAAACTAAAATTTGACCCAGGTCTATCACCATGTACTAAACTAAAGTCAAAATGGATTAAAGATCTAAGTATTAAAAGAGAAACATTATATCTACAGGAAGAGAAACTGTGAGAAATCTTGAAAATATCGGAGCAGGCAAAGAATTCATGGACAAAAATCAAAATGCATGGTTGACACTTGAAAGGATCAACAGATAGGACCTCCTCTGGCTGAGAAGTTTTTTCACCTCAAAAGAAATTACCAACAGAGTGAAAAGACAACTCACAAATTTTGAAAGTATTTTAACTAATAAGTATTTGAACAAAGGTCTTCTATCTAGAATTTATAAAGAACTAAAAGCCATTAGGATCCCAAAATTCAAAAACCCAATCCAGAGATGGGCATCTGAGATGAACTCATGCTTCTCAGAGAAAGAAATTCATGAAGCCTAAAAATACATGAAGAAATGCTGTACATAGCTAGCCATTTGTAAAATGCAAATTAAAACAACACTTAGATACCATCTCATCCGAGAAAGAATGACTACCATAAAGAAACCAACCAACAACAAATGTTGGAGAGGCTGTGGGGAAAAAAGAACCCTTTTCCACTGCTGGTGGGAATGCAGATTGTTACAACCATTATGGAAAGCAGTGTGGAGGCTGCTTAACAAACTAGAGCCAGAAATCCCATTAAATCCAGTTATCCTTCTACTAGGAATTTTCCCAGAAGAAGTGAAACTATCTTAGCATAGTGATATCTGTGCACTTATCTTTATAGTGGCCCAATTTGTAATAACCAAATTTGGAAACAAGCAAAATGTCCATCATATGAAGAATGGTTAAAAATAGATGTGGTATTTTTACACAATGGAATATTGCTCAGCTATAAAAATGAGAAACTAGAAGACTTTTTATATAAATGGATGTATCTTGAACATATACTCAAAGTGAAATAAACCAGACCTCCATGTGTAAATATCATATAATCTCCCTAGTGTAAGAACTCAGAAGGAGAAATAAAAATGGAGAGGCATAACACAGTTGAATCGAAATCAAAGACTTAAGGGTTAAACAGCAAAGTGACTGGAAACAGAAAAGAGAGGAAACATAGCATGAGCAAAACTATGCACTTATATGCATAGGATGAATTAGACAAGGTTCCTAAGAAACCTCAAAATGTTTTTGACCCTCACAATAGCAATATGTAACACTAAAACTGTGCTTGGAATGCCTGTCATTCTGATCTTTTAGATGTGTGCTGCTTTTAATGTAATTTCAGTTACTATTATACTCTCTCTCAAGTAAATGGTTGGTTTACAAGAAAACAAAGAAGAGTATTAAATGAGAGTAAGAGACTAAGAAAAATGCCAAAGGATGAACAGGCTAAAATTTAGTACCTGCTTATATTTCTAAATATCTGTGTAAAAATGTGTAACTGCCTTTATCACAGTCCATATTTATTAAAATATCAAAGACTTAAGGAAAATATCAATTCCAAGTTCAGTCTAAGATATTTGATACTTAGAAACACAGTGATACTAAACTCAAGCACTCATATTTTAGAATAATAGTATCACTAAGCTTTTCTTCTGGAGGGCTAAGAATACAAGTTTACAGACCAAAAATGAGAGAAATTAAAAAAAAGCTAAAAGGATAGCCAATATTTTGCCCGAGCCCTTCAAGGTCAGTGAGGACTCAGGAGAGAACAGAACCTGTGCTATAATATCTTATAACTCAGTGGTTTCCCAAATTTTCTGTTCAAGGAGATTAAGGGACCACAGAGGAAAGGGATTGAAAGCAAATAATGTGCCTAAGGAGAGTTGCCTGGAGAGAAAACATTTTCTCGGGGTTTTTACAGAGAACAAACTGCTCAAGCAATGACCATGACTCATCCAGATGGCTGACACTGACAACAGTTCTACAAAGCACTGTACATGGTTACAAAGTAAATTCTGAAGGAATTTGACTGATCTTAAGAGATCCAAAAACTACATGTTTTGTTATACAGGTCTTGCTTTAACTTGTCCTTGACTGCCCAGGAGAAAAGCTTATACATGACACATAAAATGTAAGGGTAGTTTAGTATGCTGAGTTGTAAAAGACTCAAATCAACAGCTTCCAACATTGCCCATTTCACTAGTAACACACTGTAATTGTGAAACTATGACTATGTATACAACTACATTCTCTTAGATCAAAGAGAAGAAATCTATTGTACCAATAACCATTAGAAAATCTATCATGTCTATACACTGTGCCCTGTATAACTACAACAAGGACAACAATATGCATGTGTCAACTATTGTGCATGTACTACTAATGGATTTTGAAGCTGTCACATTGTAATTACCTATTAAAATTAATTTAAAATAAAATTAAAAAGGAAGCACTTCAATTAGTAAAAAATTCTAAAGTTGGGGAATACGAGAAGTAAGATAGAAAATCAATACTCCAAGTTTTAAAAAGGAATAATGCATATATCTAATTCTGTTTTCGATTGGTATCTTCACCTGAGAGTTGGCAACCTGCACTCTGCAGGACCAAAGAGCTCAACTGAGCTCTGGTGAAGAAACTTGTACTGCGAGGCGGTCCCATGCCTCGCTTTTCACGTTATCTGTGGCAGTTTCCATGTTACGGCTGCAACTTCGTGGCTGCCACAAAGCATGGTGGCAGACAATGCTTAAAATATTTACTATCTGGGATTTTTAGAAAAGAAATTGCCATCTATTGATATAACTATAAATGAACATAAATATTTCATGTGACTTTAGGTTTTCCAGACAGTACCTCCTTAATAGGATAATTCTATGGATAAGAACTGCAGAGAAATTTTAAACTTTTATTGAATTGTTCTTATTACCTATATTGGTGGAGTTACTCTGAAAGTATTTTGTGTGTATAGTATGAGAAATTGTTAATGTTGTTTGGATTCATGATTGTCAGTTTAGTGGAAAGGAGGAAAGATATGAAATCAAAGAAGCTACCGTATTGTAATATTTATTATTTTCTCATTAGCAGTGCATTTTCTGAAAGGGCCTAGAAGCCTGGAACATTGAATACTCCTGAGCCCAGAAGGTGTTTCTAAACACTAGTCCTGTGAAAGTGAACCAGACCTCAGCATCATGGTATGCCCTGTGTTTGTGGTGGGAATTAAACATGGTGAGCCTGGATTCTCCTGATGAAGCAGAGGTCAGGAAAAGGGTGAGAGGCAAGCATGGCCTTTTCCAAAGGTCACTGGAGCCAAGCTGTAAGGTCTCATTACCCAAGGATGAGAGCATTTGAACATCAAAACATAAACCAAAACTCTTCATCACTACTGGTGGCACCTAGGTTACCAATACCTTGTGAGCCAGGATTGTTAATGTGATAATTGAAGGAAAAGAAAATAATACTTTCCCTAAGCATATGAACTGTATTTTGGGATAACTAATCTAGTTATCAGGAGAAAGTTGCTTTGCTGATAATAAGTTTGAAAGAAAAGATAGAAATTTAAAATGACTATTTACAACATTTAATGAATTACTGTAGTGTCAAAGTGTCAGAAGACATGTGGTGAAGAATCTCCAGTTAGAATCATCAGGTTGTCATGACCTGAACCTACCAATTGTCAATAAAATGGAATGAGGAGAACTTATTGTGCATCCCCACATAATGTACTGTGCAGTTCTCAGAACCAGCTGTGAGAAAGGCTGAAGCTAAATGAAGTCAAGCCCAAGGTTCTCCTTGGACTCGGCAGGAGACACAGGCGCCTGAGGCCTGGATTAGTAACTCTTTCAGGTTATAGCTAGACAGGCTCAGCTGGTTTCCTTACAGATGTGAATAGTATGATGAAGGGGAAGGGAGTGTGAAGCTGACAGAGTAAAAGACTCAGAGAATTTGATAAATTAATTGCAAAGAATACTTGGGGAATAATTAGGAGAAGTTGTATGTGGACTGAGTATGCATGGTACATGACATCAGGAAGTACAATTACTCTTGTTATGAGTGATATTAATAATAGGGTCATATAAAACCCTACCCTCATTTATTAGCTATGGATATAGAAAAAAGTTACAGAGAAATGTCCCAAGGTTAGATATTTTCCCTAAAATATACAACCAAAGATAGAAAAGAGAGATAACAGCAAAATACTGATAATTTTTAAATTTGACAGATGAGCATATCAGAGTCTTTACCCTCTTTCTTCTATTTTTATAAACTGTCATTAAAAGAAGGGTAAAAAATTCATCTGATCAATCCTAACAATAAAATTTCTGGGTTTAAAGACCAGAGACGTTTTCACTCAGGATTCCTGCATGGCTTTCACTGCAGCCCTGTCTGTAGTAACAGGAGGTGGAGTTGTGGGACGTAATGTGAGGTGAGCACGGTTCTGGAGTGCTGTGGTCTTTCCTTAGAGAGTCATCCTAGTTTCTTATTGTCCTGAATAAAGAATGGGTCAAGATGTGCAAAATATGCTATGAAGATTTTACATTTGTTGAGCGTAGGAAACAAAATACGCCCCGCAGAGTGGATGCTGCCCGATTAAAGTAGGAAAAGAAGTATGCTCTGTAGGTTGTGCACAGACCACTGTGAAGGAGGGAACAAGAGGCCAGGAACTAAGGGTGGCTGTCTTTGTATCTCCCACGTCTCAGGCTAAGACCAAATCTAGGCCATCTTACAAAACAAACAAACTGACTTATTGGGGGAAGACCTGAAGAAAGCACCTTCTGGCTGGTCCCCCGTGCAGAGGCGAGAGGACCGTTTTTCTCGTGTGCATCATGGGTCCTCGTGATTGACAAGTCACGGCCCTTGTGCAGCCCGTTTGCTACAGCCTAATCACCTGCATCACTCCTTGTTCATCAGTGGGGGAATAAGTAAAAGGTGTTAGAAGTGTAGTATTAGGAGATACTAGGCAGCAGTTAGAAGCAAGAAATTCTGTGGGATGCACCCACAGGCAATCTGGATAACATTTAAAAATAAGAGTGCAGATAGAAAAAAGAAAGAAATAGAAAAGTCCACATGACAATTTAATTCACATATAGTCTTCTATAGTATGTTATATACTAAGTTTTTTATAATTTCAAATATATAATTTTATACAAATTAACACAAAATTATGTTAATTCCCAAAGATGAATCAAATTTTTATAGTATATAGCCAATACATTAAAATAGTTGCTCATAGTGAGGAAAGAAGTTATAATTGGACCTGGGAATGAAAAAAGAAAGCTAAATCAGGGAAGTGGCTTTCCACAGCATGAAAATGTCAGCCCAACAAATTTCGGAGCAGAATCACCTCAACTTTCTACATCTGAAGTCTAAAAGGCTCAAAAGTGCCCCACGCAGGATGTCCTGAACGAAATGAGAAATAGGAAAGGTAGAAATCTTATTTTGCAAATCTTTTTAAGTGATTCTTAATGACCAAAAAATTGATCTGTCTTAAAGCCACCTGGTTCTAGTTCACCAGCTGAGGCCAATAACCATAAGCATAAGCTCCCAGAAAGTGGCTGCAAAATTCTCCCCAGTGTCAAATTTTTGTTGTGTATGAGTTAGTTAGTGCCGTATTACTTCCGAGAATGAAGAGCTATATAAATGCTAATTACTCCTGGGCAAACTTAATCTCCTATTTACCACTTAGGGAATTTCGTCTTCAATTCATCTGTAAAGGAGGAAAATAATCTATTGTTACTCTCACCAATGTTAATTATAACAAGAGTTAGGCATAAAACAAGAACAAAGCAAAGATGATTTCCAAAGTCAGTGAGGGCTAGAGGAATAGGTACCCCTGGGCCTTCGTGATAGGCATGCAAAGAGAAAGTGTCAGTGTCCTATCTTTAAATTCCCTCAGATAGGGACTTATCCTGCAAAAGCAATGGCCAGGAATATGTGTAAGAATGGCCAGTTCATCATGGTTTGTTACTGGAAAATAAAGGGAAGCCACCAAATATCTTTCAACATAAAATTAATTGAGAATATTATGGCATGTCAGAAATTCTTCCTAAGAAAGACGATCTATACATAATAATGTAGCAGCAGCATTCTAAAAGGAAGTGTTTCCAAGAAATATTGCTGAGAAAAAAAATCATAGAACATCTGACACCAGTTTTGCTTTTTAAAAAAGAAAATGGAAATAAAGTGTTTTAGCACGTGTGGAAAAACAAAGTTGAATATGTGTGTTCTGAAGAGTTAATGGTAATTATCTCTAAGACATGTGATTGGGAGAACTTCTGTTTTATAATATTATATACATATTCGAATAAACTCTTACATATCAGAAAACAATAAAGATTGTTGGTCTCCTAGCATATTATCAAGACAGAAGCCTAGGAACATCTGTCCTGCACTATATACTATATCAGTTGAGACAATACGCTGGAAAATGTCTTCTTTAATTAGATACTGTCTAGTCAAGGACATTTATATCCAGGAAGTAAGTGGCTTCTTATAGGAGCAAATGTTCATTCCATAATCGAGCAAAAATGATACCAGCAAGAATTCCACATGAGACCAAGTGCTTATGTGTGTAGAAAGACCCCCCCCAAAAGTACCTTATTTTCACAATAAGATTTACAGTCATCTGAACTGGTTATTTTCTTTAATATGACCTCCACTGAAGCACAGAGCACATTTCTAAAGCATGGTCTGAAATGGCACTTGGTTCAATCTCTCTGTTCTCTTCCTTAAATGAATCAGACATGAGGAGAAAGCTAAGTAAGACTGTGAGGACTAGAACTGCAGCTGACTCGGGGCACGCTAGCAACCCAAGCCTGGGTCTAGCCAGTGGACTTGGCTGTACCTAGGAGACAATTAAAATTACAATATTAGTCAATGTTTTTTTTTTTTTTTTATGGTACCAGGGATTGAACTCAGGACCTTGCACTTGCCAGGCAGGTGCTTCTTCTACAGAACTATCTCTCCAACTCGCTAGTCAATGTGCATTAGTTGTTGTCTATGGGTAAGACAAGATACTGTATGTCTGATATATAGCAGCTTCCTTATTTCCCACAACTCTGCAAGGTGTGTTCAGTTATCATCCTGTTTGGGCGATAAGGCACCTGAGACACAGAGAAACTAAATACCAGATCTAATTGAGAGCAGAGTCAGAGGTGGACTTCTGTCTGGGAAGGCTGGCTCAAGCCCATACCTTTAATTGCTAGCAGTATCAGTCTGGGCTCAGTTCAGAAAGGAGAACCAACAAGGATATCATGGAATAAGGAATTTATTATAAAAAACTAGGCCTTCCTCAGATGTGAGAAGTCCCAGAGAAATAAAAGCTGAAGGGCCAGCTAAAGGCCATGTATTGTTAGTCTGTTGAATCTGCCGTAGAAAAATACCACAGACTAGATGGCTCAAACAAGAGTTCATTTGCTTACATTTTTGGTGGACAGAAAATGCGAGGTTAAAGTGTCAGTGAACTTGCTTCTTCCAAGACTTCTCCTCTTAGTTTGTAGACAGCTGATCTACCCCAATGTTTTCAAATGGCTTTCCCTTCACGCACACGAGTGTTCTGATTCCTCTTTGTATAAGGACACCCACCTGTCCTAGGTCCTGATATGTGAGTCAGATGATCCAAACGTGCAGACTCCACCACCATCACTCTCTCGGGCCTGTGTCCCAATTCTACCATACCCCAAAGGACTGGGGATTAGGTCGGGAGATACACTCAGCCCTTCACATATCTGTGATCCAGCTCTGGCATGGCAAGTGAGTTGGAGAAGGTGGGAGAAGCTGAGCGCTACCGGACACTCTCAGCCTCTGGAAGGCAAGGCTTGAGGGAGCCGATGTAGACATCCGCCATGTGTGCTGGCTCTCCAGGGCTAATGTGCAGGGTCACAGTGGCCACTGGCCCACACTCAGCACCACTTGTCAGCACTGACCATCGGAATAGAAAGCTGGGTGTGGAGAGCGATGGAGAAGGACGCAATGGACCTTAGCAGCAGAGCAGTGCCGCCTCTCCACCCCGCCTCTCAACACTGAAGTTAGGACGGTGATAGCTGCTGCTTCACTTCCACATCCCAGCACTCACCCAGCTTCACTTTTGGCACCTATAAGCCAGGCTGTGAGAAAAGGAGTTCTGGGAAATGTATGAACATAACCAGCTTGTTGAAAGGTAAGTATATAGTACTGCATCTCTTGGAGCTGAACAGCCGCTGAAGAATAGAATACCTCCAGAATCAGCTCAGGTTTTAAATACTCTACTTGGATTTCCATGGGTCAGCATCACATATAGTCCTGCAAACCATTAGGCTCACTAGTAAGATCTTTGCAATTAGAATGTGCTAAAAAATGCATAAAATTATACTTCTATGCCATAAGAGGAGATACCTTTTATAAAATGGTTACTGTATGTCAGGCATGGTGCTAGGATCTTTTATATGTGTTGTGTTATTTAATCTAGTAGATATTATAAGCAGCATTATTGACACACATGATTTAAAAATAAAGAAATAAACTTAGAAAGATAAGGCATTTTTCTAAAAATCATATAGAGATGATAAAAATAATGGCTGAGTTTTTTCATTGTTGGCTAAGTACGTGGCACTATGATTTAAACGTTATCAATTCTTATTGCCACAACACTTGAGTCAGAGGTTATTATTGCTATTGTTGTTATATTACTATTATTATTTTACCTTGGAGGAGATTCAAGCAAGGTTATTTCCATCCCTTGTTTAAGGTCACACAGCAGCTCACTGGTGAGACCAAGTGTAGTGAAGATAGAGATATTTGTTATTAGTTTTGTCTGATCTGTTATTTCCCAGAGTTCTTTGCAGTTAGTTGTGATCATGTGGCCACTTATATAGGTAGTGGGCTATAAGCAGAAGTAATGTATCATTACTAGGCTAAGGTGTAGAAAACTATGTCTGAAATTTTTGCACTCCCTCTTACTGCAGTGTCTAGGGTTATCCCATAAGGTAAAATCTCCATCAGCCTGAGTTCCCAAATAATTGTGTATAGTTATCTTGATGGTAGTGCTGGACATAATACAAGGAAGAAGTAAATCTTTGCAATGTTGAAACACAGGAAGTTAATGTGTTATTGTAGCTTATCCATCCTTTCTTGACTGATATAGCTTGTGCTAGTCTATCTCCAGGAGCCTACATTTAAAAAATAAAAAATAATAATAAAAAAGAAAAACAACTATGGTTCTAAGCTATTCCAACTGGTATTATGGAATGAAAAGTAATCTGTATATGATTTTACTTCAAAAATAACAAAGTATATCATAGTATAAGCCATCAAGGTATTTTCAAAGGTTTCCTTTGACCACAAGTGTTGGCCATGTTGAGGTCAGTTATCAATCAATCATGATGATTCTCTTGAGAAGAATATCAAAGCAGAAGTGTAAAATTTTACCTACTATGTAAGGTTATTTTCCCTAGAGTTGGCAAGGGGAAAGAATAAATAAAGTTGTGGTCTGTTAACTGTGGACTGCCACCTATTTTGGTGAATAAGTTTTCACTGGAACATAGCTAGATTCCTTCACTCATTGCTCATCCAATTATGTCTTGTTAAGGGCTAATTTTAAGTTGCAGTGGCAGAATTGAGTATTAATGACAGAGACCATACGACCTACAAGGCCCAGAATATTTGCTCTCTGACTCTCTACAGGAAAAGGTTTGCTAATCCTTGGTGCCCTGGTATTGAAATCTGACCTGGAGCTACAGGGCTTTTCTCTTAGGAACCCGGGTGGACCTTTCAGCTCTTCACCATAGGACCGCTTGAGTCCTGAAAATTTATTTCTTTATCACACTTTCAGGTTCAATTAAGGCCTTAAGGGGACCTATAAAAATGCAAATGAATTATCTGCTAACTCATTACCCCGATTAACACCATGATACTAAAATCTTTCCCAGTACTGTCTTTTTCTAGTAGTCTTCTGAGAAATCAGTAAGTTTGAAGTGTGTGGAGAGCAGGGAGAAAAGAGAGAATTGTTCTGGGTGAAGTTGGCAGACTTCTGTGAAACTACTGGTCAGCGTGGAAAGTGGAGAATCCTTGTCATTTGCTTCGGAAGTTGGGCTCCATATAGCTGCTTTGGAAAGCTTGCAGTCACTCATCTGTAAGGCGATCAGTTACACTGCATTTTGTTTTCCTAGATTTTAAGGTGAAGCATGAGTAGTATTTCTCTGATTTGGGCAACCAAAAAGGTACATGTGCTCCTGAGCGATTTGATACCGGCTTTTGTGGGTTTCCTGAGAGAGTCTTCCACCCTCTTTTCTGGTTGGCTGAATGTCATGTGCAAGGTCAAGGCTCAACTCGGGCTCCTTTCTTCTAGGAAGTATATATTCCATCACATATCCTGCAAGAGGGTTTCCACCCTGTGTGTTATGCTCAATACCCATACTTCCCAGGCAAATGGGGCCCTTACCATAAGTTTTGTGCTTTTGAGGACTTGTCCCTGTCCTTGCAGATAACATTCTTCTCATGAGGTGAAAAGTTGTTCTATGTTTCTAGATCATTGTCCAAGTAACCAAGACCCTGGGAATTCCATCCTTATGGCTTTCGGCTGCCCGCATCTGTAGATTTTATTGTCCTCACAGATGCTAGGAGTGGGCCTGGTCAGCACATCAGCTAATCCTATGGTGTTACGTTGCCTTTTCTGCTCTTTTATACTGTGAATGAAGTAGGGGCAGGTGTTCTTCCTAATTTCTACTTAGGACATTTCCAGGTGCCTTCTCATTTGGTGCAGTGTGCAGCAGAGCCTTGAAGTCGGACTGCATGACAGCTCTTGTGTCTTACCATCTGGAGAAGTATTTTTGTAAAGGCTGAAAGTTCACCCAGAATCTCCCTCTCCCTCTGTGCACCATCTGCAGAATCCAGTTTCCCAGATCTTTCACGGACTTGAACAAGGAACCATTCCTGGCGGACTTGCCTTCTACCTCCTGACCTAATTCTGAAGGGTGCGACATCTTCTGACTTGGTAAAGTGAATGAACTTGTGCAATTATAAGGCAAGGATAGCAGCCCCCAAAGCCTTTAGTTGGGAATGCTCAGCAGAGAGCTGGGACAGGGGGCCGAGGGGTGTGCCATGAACCTGGGCTAAGACTCTCTCTGGGAAGTTTGAGTGCCTTTTCCATGGGGATAGTTTCTGACTTCTTTATTCAGGGTTTCAGAAGTTTAGTCGTGCAACATCGATATTTATTTATTTGTATCTATTTTTTAAAAAATGACTTATTGAACACTTATTACATTGCTTACCCAAGAATATTGTCAATTGTCTGAAATTAAACATGCTTAAGGTATTTTCACCAGAAAAATCAGCGCACACAACAAACCAGGACTTCCTCCTATCCCTCCTCCCACCCTGGATTGCTGTTCAACAGCACACTACTGCTTACCCTGAGGGAGACGTGCTCTTGCCTGGGTGTGGAGAATCAGAGCTATACCCAGACCTCCTCTCTAGGTCTTCATTATTATTTTTTTTTAAAAAGCAAATATATGTTTCTTGTAACAAACTCAAAAAGACAAATAGTAGGAAATAAAGGAACATTTTCTGTTTCCTGGTCAAACATGTCCCCTCCTATGGAAGGAACCTTGGAGTATAGACTGTTAGAATTTTTCTGTACTTTTGCCAGTGTATGAAAGCAAACAGGTAATTATTTTTCGATAAATTCAATGAGGCTACACATATTTTTAACACATTTATTTCCTTCAAAAATATATCATGAACTTCTTTATAAGCTAGATCTGTATCATTCACTGGAATGAACACAAAGTATTCTATAATATTTTTAAAATGACCATTTAGCTCATTTTCATTTTTTGTGTTTTGGTTTCTACAAATAAGGTGGTAATAAACATTGTATATATGTATCTTTTCTAAAATAAATTCCTAAGACTAAAATCAGAGTGCCAATTCATTCTGCTTTGATTGAATGGGTCAAATTATTCCACAGAAAACTATGTGAGGGCAGCTCCCTTCCAGGAAACAAGGGAATATTTACTTTTCCAAAATTTTATGAACACTGAATGCTGCTACTTCTTTTAAGTTTTGACAAAAAAGGTAAGCTTTGTTTTTTGTTTGTACTTATTTTTTCTTATTCACTAATAAGCCTGGGCATATTGTTTTCCATAGCACAAATATATGTTATATATAACATATCTTTTATATATTACTAATTTATCTTCTTTCCACATTTGTCTATTGAATTATTAATTTTAAAAATCAATTTATAGAAGCTACTTAAATAAAATGTATTTTGGCTATCAGTCTGTAATATGCATTGCAAATATTAGCTTCCAGTCTTTTAAATCTCTACTGTGTTTATCTGTGTAGAAATTTTATAAAATTAAACTTTACATGGATGGTTTTGTGTTGTGCTTATAGCTATCCATACGCTACAGTATAAAGTGTTATATTTTTATAGTATATTCTGCTTATACTTTACCCTTGGATGTTAGGTTTTACCTACTTTTTTTGTGTGTGTTTGATCTGAGAAAGAATGGAGTACCTGTGTAAATAACAAGGCTGCCTGCAATACTGTTTGCAGCTATAAAATTATAAAGCAACCTAAATGTTTGTGACTAGGGGATTAAATAAATATAATACATTAAGTGCATACCATCCACATCATACAACTAATGAGAAATATGTCTAAGCATACAAAGATGTGCTTGGGTATGAAACACAGACAGCACGGACTGTCAGAAGTTATACTGAAGGCCATGTAGGATGTTTCCAGGCTGTGATGTGAGGAGCATCCCTTGAGGCTGGAATGTAGCAACCATATGCACGCACCATCCCCTTCCCTGGAATAGATGTTAAATGCCTTTCATTTGTTTTCCTCTTTTGGAATACTCCTGTGGCTTGTATTTTAGATGACCCTGTTTGTATTTTTGAGAAAATGCAGCATAGCTCCATCCAAGGTATTTAGTAAAAAGAGGCAGATTCCAGCTGTGTGACCCCTTGTGGCAGAATCAGACACTCTTCTTGTCCTTCTCACTTCAAACTTTAGTGCCATCTGGGAACTAAGATGCTGGTATGCAGGAAGGAACAAGCAAGCGATGAAGGGCCAGTGGAAGATAGGGTAAGAAAGATTCTACTATAACAGAAAATTGCGCATTGCTTACTGTGAACATGGAATTACTGATTGTTCCACTCTGGTGTGGTAACATGCTCCTACTATGGAGCAAATGAACATTATCACCTTTGCTGTGGTCTTTTGGTGCGCACGGTGCAGTCCCTGCTTTTTCCTTTCACCAAGGGGCATTGCTGGACCTAAATCAAGAGAGGCTCAAAATAGTCTAATGTGACTGACCTTGCACTTTGCACTTCCCGATTTCAGGGACAAAATTTGCCCCAGATTGAGTTCTGGTCCTAGACGAATGGTTCAGGAGAAACAGTATAAATTGAAGACCTAACTTGAAGTGAAACCTAGATGAGACAAGGAAAGCTGTGCTGTTAGTCAGAGTTCTTGAAATATTTTTGTATAACACTAATAAAAATAACTGATTGATTCTATAGAAAACAGAACTCTAAGTTCTGGGGCAACAATGAACTCAATTAAAAGGACGTATTTTAAGCCTTCTTGATTGATTCCTCTGTATAACAAAGTTCTCGTCCATGTGATGAAAGATCAAATCAAATGTTTGGAATCTGAGGACAAGGAATGACCTAAGCTCAGGGATACATACACTTGGTCATCTACCCTCTGTTTTCTGCTTTTGGCTTCATGTATGTGGAAATTAGAGCTCTCATGGGCATCTGTCCTTGATGTAGAAGCCGAGTTCTAGGACACAGCAGAAGAAAGAGGAGAGCCTTGTCCCTGAAAACTGGGAGCACAGTGTAACATTCTGGGTTGACTATGTTCTTTTACTCGCGAGGAAACAAATTTTTATTTTAGTCACTCCTAATCCTGACTGATATAATGCTTAGTGAGAAAGAGCCCAGAGTGTACCTTTCTATGAGTCTTACTCTGCTAGCTGTGATTTTAAGAAAGTCTGTTTAAGCCTAAAAAAATTTTTAGTAAAACATAGATTGTCATTAATTCTCTTCCAAATCTTCCCCTTCACTTCGAACGTGCTTATCCCGTTATTCTTACTACTTCCTCAGATGATTCCTGGAGTCATTTTTCATTTAGTGTCATACTGGCATGACTTTCTCCATGTCCTGAACCAGTTTAAAATGTTTACCTTTCACAGTCATTTTAAGTTCCAGGAAGAGGCAGACGCTGTACAGTTCCAGGTCTGGTGAACAAGCTGATTGACAACGTACTGTAAAGTTTTATAAGCCTGATTTTCTGTGGGATGACAGCAGAAGCACTCACTATATATTTTTTAAATCACAACTTATAAAGCTTCTAAAGACATGGAAGAAAGAAGACTTCTAACACTACTTCAGAAAGTGGCAGGAACAGTAGGATAAATGTGTTTGAAGCAAAGCAGGAGTGTTTTGAGGGGCTCAGTAGCAAAATATCTTTTACTACAACAAATTTTTAAGTTTAAATATTAATCACTTTTTTCAACCATCCCTCGTATATATTGAAATATATCCTCATAGAATATCTGTAAGAACAAGGGCTAAACATCACCTTGGGTCAAATGATAACTGCACAGGAAAAATGTTTGTTCAGTAATGAATTGTTATGGTTAGTCTGGATGAAAAAGCAGTATGCCGGGATGTAGCTAGACCATAGGGCTAGTGTGAAAACTCATTTTAGATTCCAATTCTAGCTATAAGCAAATAATTACGGTGTCACCTAGGGACACCATTTACCTTCTGTGTGTTTCCTTTTTCTCATCTGAAATGTGGAAACATTGTAATAAAAGCCTATTGAAAGGTAACTGTGGAAGTGTTAAACCAGCTATAGTCAGAGTGATTTTTATTATTTTATTGCATCTTATTTTTTGAGACAGAGTCTGGCCACGTAGCCTAGGCTGGTCTTGAACTTATCACCATCCTCCTGTCTCTCTGCCTCTTGACTACCAGAATTATAGGTATGTGCCACCATGCCTGGCTTAGCTAACTTAACAATGAAACGTATTGTTCTTTCTGGGACAGTACTGAGAGTAATGGGAAGCTACTGGGACTTTTGTAAATATAGTAGGTATAATACAGCTGGTGTTTGAGACTGATCTCTCCCAGTAGAAGAATTTAGGTTTAATGCACATTTCATGTATGACAATTAGCCTAATTCCTACACATCTAGTAAAAGGAAACTTTTGTTTTGTTTTGTTTTGTTTTGTTTTTGTTTCCCATAACGTAACTGAAAGAACAAATAAAAATGTATATTTTCATTAACTTCACAATAATGTAATCCCATGTTTTATTATGAAATTAGCTTTCTTTTTTTTGGCTGCATTTATCTCAGATTATAGGGTTATGCTATAATAACACCTATGACTGTTGCCTAGGACTGTTACAAGAACCTCAGGAGTTAATAAGACCGTGCTCTGAAAATTGTAAAAGCTTATAGGAGTGGTAGAAAAGAGGAAAAGTGTGACTGACACCTATCCAGTAGCAGTAATCACTCTGGATCATTAAGTCAGCAACAAAGAAACAACAAAAAGGAAACATAAGTTATAAGACAAAAAGTGGTAATTACACATCCTCTCTATGCCTTATCTCTTGAATATAGACTTTGGGAAAATTGTGATGAGACATCTTTCTTTAACCACAAATAAAGGAATAGAAATGCAAACAACAAACAAATGTGTGTGCAGCATTGCCCAAATTGAGCTGCTTTGCCCACTAAGCACATTATGATGTAATTGTTATTGTTACCAACTTCAATGTGTTATTGAATACAAAGAATTATTATGATGATTGCTACCATTGCAATATGTAGTAAATGAACTCTTTTGTAGCTCTTTGGAAACATTAAAAAATTTTGTGGTGGGAGTATCCTCCAAGGAGAGGTATGGTTGGGTGGCTGAGCCTGACTCATGGATATATGTGTAAAACCCTGCCTTAGAGATGCATTCCACATTCCTAGCTTCTGCCTGAAACCAGGCTAGGAGTACTTCACTCAATGATACATGCACATTCCTTCATTTGCATGCACTAATTTGGGTACTTCCTATCACCCAGCTAAATACAGTGGTGAACAAAACATAGAAGGTGCTGCAACCCCTGTGTCTTCAGCCTACTCATGAAGTGTCTACCCACCACTGTCTGTCTCTTGTTGCCCATAGATATTGTCGGAGGTTGTGGACAATTCTGTGCCATCCTGCCAAGTAGCCCTTAAATCATGATGCATGGGAACCAGTGTATGAATACCTCTGTTCCTTTATCCCTCAGGTGGAAAAACTCTGAGGCACATGTTTTATATAATTTATACTTAAGTTAGATTACTTGGAATAGGAATGACTTACTGAAGCCACCTTTATTTATTGCCTTTTTGTCCCTGTCTTCTTGTCCTAGTTGAGCCAACTGGGGTTCCTTCCTTAACCATTTATGTCTAATTTTTGTTTCAGCGCCTGCTTCAAAAGTAAGCTTGAAAGCAATACATCCTTTTAGTTCTTACAGATGGAGGTACCCAAACTCAACTACAGAGACATGAGCTAGGTAGTGTGTTAAGCAAGAGAGACAGAGTTACATTTTGATCCTTAGCTTGAGGGAGCTTTGCCTAAAGATCTTAGTTTACTGGCTATTACTTCCTAGCAGAGAATAGTTCTTGTTTTCCAGATGCCTGAAGAATACATAATTCATTAAATAAATGTTGATACACTCAATCACCTATCCACAAATTCATTCCCTAGGCCTCAAATCTTCCCTTAATCACCCATGTACCTATCAATCAACACAGCCACTCTCTACCCACCCACCTATTTCCATACTGCTCATGTCCTCACCAGCCATCCAAAACATCTTTAAAATCTTTACTGTGGATGTAAGATGATTTTAACCAAAGTAGGAGAAACAGACTTCATAAAAGGTCAGCAAGGTGACTGACTTCAAGATACCTTATTTCCACCTACTTTCTAATTGTGAAATTTTAAAAAATATTTTAGGCTATTTGACATCAAGATGTCATTATCTTGAGTATTTCATCTTTACAAATCACTTCTTCCCTCTTTAATATATAGATAACTAATGTTCGACCTTAAAAGGATTTTCCCAAGTTAATACCTCTAATGGCTTGACACAGAAAGTTCTAATTCTGAACTGTGTTACTCGCTGCACCACTGGGAATATTGCTGATGGCTGTAGCACCAGTCCTCAGGGTCTTCACTAGCTGATGAGGAGGAATGAAGTCCTATTCCCTTTGACAGTTAGGATCTCCATGAAGGTCGATCCTAGTTCTGGAGCTCCCATGAGAGAGGCTGAGGTCTTAGTTGTGCCTCAGTAATAGTTCATGTTTTCCAGTTTTCAGTTCTGTGTTTCTCACCCCCTTACATAGCACTAGCCAGCCAAATTCATGCATTTACCTCTCAGAGACTCAGGGTTTATTTCTAACATAGCCTGATGTAACACAGTGTCTTTGCAAAACCTTTTTCTCCCCATTGACTCAACAAAACAGAATGAAATGCTCAGTTGCTTTATAGCCTCCTTCTCCTTTGTACCTCAAGGAGCTTAGCTCATATGATGTGTCTCTAAAGTAGGAAGACAGACCACAATTAGCGTTGTGGGAATATGAGATTTGATACAGGAATTTTTCCTTATATCAGAATAGAAGGTGTTGAGGAGTCAATCTGGAAGCAGGTTGTGGGGGCTTTTGAGAAATGGTCACATGTCCTGCTTGCCAGAGCTGTAGGAACAGGCAGACAGCTGGAGCCTGCATGGTACTCTGAAGCTCCATGTGGCTGGTTGCTGCTGAGGAGCTCCAGAGCAGCTATTCACAGAAAGCTCCCTTTGTGAGAGCTCTCTCCATGGAGCTTCTTACTCTGGTGGGCTATAATAATCAAAAGTCTGGGGTCAGCCTGAGGCCACTTGATCAGTGGGGCTGGCAGGTAGGCAACTGACCTGGATATAGAATGAGAGAAGAGGGTGAACCTGCTGGTGCCCCTCCTGGATATATCTTTACCTGTTAGTTTTTATTCATGACCTTTACAACCTTTTAAAATATTAATATTTTATTTAATTCCTATAATTTCACAATCAACTCTATCTTGTGCCACACAACAAAATGCTTCTAGGAAATATGGCTTGTAGACGTGTTGATACAAAGTCACCAACATGTAATGCATGCAGTTTTGACGTGAGAGCATTTAATAGAGAGTCTGCCAAAGCAATGTATACATAAATTAAGAAAAGAAAAATACTATGTCATTTTTTTTCCCAAAAGATGGAGTTTCCTTCTTATGGGGAACCAGAGATGATGTCATATGTCACAGAAAACCTGCTACTCTGAGGCTCTTAGAAAAAAAATGGAAGTCACGAGCAGCAACCTCAATGTCCAAGGTTATCTAGGCAGTGACTTGTCACACTAATACTTGTCTGGAAGACTATGCATGCTACTTTGAGCACTTCTTGTAATTTTAGAGGCTAAAGATAACTTGTATTCATCTCAAAATGTCTCAGTAAGCTTTGTATTAAAGTATTTGTGCAAGTTTTCATTTCCTTGAAGTGTATATACATTTTTGGTGGACTCTACATATGGCCATACTTCGGTAGTCAACTGCTTCAAAACTTGTTGATTTAGTACCCAGTGTATTTTGATGTGAAAATTTTATTGCCATAATCATTGTTTACCTGATATTCAACAGGAAAGCTAGAAGGTGTCTCGGCTGATTGTCTCACAAGAGCTATTCTTTCCAGTGCAAAGAGCTGGACACTCGTTTTTGGTACCTGTCATGCCTCCTAGAACCAACTAATGATAAGCACCAAGATGACGCTGTATTACACTGATGTGAGATTCTTCTGCTCTCAGATGCCTTCAAAATCTGGGGTAGAACAAGTACAGACTGAGAGTAAAAGCCTGCCTACTGCTTGCTCTTTCCTAAATAAAATTTTGTAGGAACACAGCCACACCCATTTACTGACAATATTTTTGGCTGCTTTCTTCCTACAATGGAACAGTTGAGAGGGCTTAACAGATATTGCATGGATGGCAGGCCTAAAATATTTACAAAAGAATCTTGCTAAATTCTGATCAGACTGAAGGAGACATTGTTTTAACTGAGTTTTTAAAAAATATGGTGCAAATTAAAATGAAAACAAAAAATTACAAGTGATACAGATTTTCACTTAAGAAAGTAATATGCACTTCAAGGTATTGTTATAATACATAGTGTTGTCTTCCAGCCAGTTATTCATATTAGAGATATATGCATGTAAAATTGGAAAAAGAAATATGTGAGAAATTAAGAAGAAAAAAGTATAAACAGTTGAACAAAAAGATGGAAAAAAAATAAAGCATTCATTACTCATTTGCACAGATCAGCAGAAATGCACAGTACAGTTGTTGAAAGCATCTTTTTCACATACAGATATATCTCTCATCCACTCCTTCTCAATTCAGTAACTCTTTCCTTTTGAATAAACTCATTCCCTTTTGCCACTGACTACTGTACCCTTTAGATTCCATTTTTTTCTTTCAGGTTCTCACACTAAGGAGAGAATATGATGTTTGCACATGTTGGTCTGATTTATTTCACTTAAGAGTATGTTCTCTAGTTGTATCCATTTACAGACAAAAACCTCAAATTTATCCTGTTTTGTAGCTGAATAACACTCCATTGTATAAAAAGTATCACACCTTCAGTTGATGGAAATCTGGGTTTTTCCAGGATTTAGCTATAACAAATTGTGCTGCTATAAACATGGGTACACACATATTGTTGTGGTATGAAGTTTTCAGTTCTGGAAAAAAATATCAAAAAGGGGAATATCTGGGATTTTCAATCTTAGTTTTTTAAAGAATCTCCACACTGATTTCCATAGTAGTCGTAACACTCTGCACCCCCACCAACAGTGCAGAGAAGTTCCTTTCTCTCCACAGCCTCTCCAGCATTTGTTATTGCTTGACATCTTTTTTTTTTTTTTTTTTTTTGGTGGGACCAGGGTTCGAACTCACGACCTTGCACTTGCCCAGCAGGCACTTGTGCCTCGGAGCTATCTCCCCAGCCCCTACTTGACATCTTGATGTTAGCCATTCTTCTGGGGTGAGATGGTATCTCAGTGTTGTTTTAATTTGTATTTCTCCAATGACCAAAGTTCTTCTTAAGTGATTTTTTGTGTATCAATATCATTACTTCATGCGATACATGGAAGAATCTAATCATTACTTGAGAAATGACAATAAATTTGGGCGATAAAGACCTCACAAAATTAATAACATAAACAACTATTCAGAAATGCCAGTAAACAGCTATTAAAGAAATTGCAAACATTCTTTTGTGGGAGGGTGCCATGTGAGTTATTATCAGGTGATATATGAGATTTAAGGAAATCATTCATGGATTTGAGGGAGGTATAAAATTTCCAGAAAAGTAAAGAAAGAGGAATATAAGACAGAAAGTAGAAAACTTAGGGCTTTGACTTCACTCAGTTATTTTCCAGGCAGATCATTTAGATCTAAAAGTTCTTTCAGCCTCATTTTCCTCCTCAGCTATAGGATCATTTGTTTTTTTCAGTCAGGTACTGGCACGGTGGTTTGAAATGCAATGGAAATTTCATTGTACTACAGAGACAGAAGAGACAACTGTAAAGCTAGAAGTTATTTTCACAATAATATGGAGCATCAGGTTGGTCAAATCCATGCTCTAGCTGTTCTTTCATAGATTCAAACCTTGTTTGAATCAATTCAGGACCTATGACTTAGGCCTCCACTGTGAGTTGTGATGTCGCTGAGGTCAGAATACATGGTAGAATATTGGCAGAAAATAGCCCTTCTCTTTTAAAAATTGCTCAAATATTCAAATTTCCCCTGATAATGAGGTTCAGTTTGTTACAGATTAGTTTCTTATTTGTCAGCAACCTTTATGTCTCTTATTGATTTAGCATTTCCTTGGAGTTCCTAAGAAACACATAGTCTTCAAACTGTAACAAGGAGTGGTAACCAGGTAGGAATAGGATGGCTTGATCTCAGCTGTCTTGGCACAGGCCCTTTGAAATCACCATTTTTTAGAAGATTGTCTTAAAATGGGGTTGCGATCCATTTTGAGTATCTTGTTTTGCATACTTCTTTTCCAATCGTCAGTGGAGATTGTTGGGTCTTTGTGGTATTTAATACACTATTGCTATCTAGGGCATTTCATGATGAAATAACCTAAGTGGCAGAGGAATCCGCTTTGGTCAAATTTTGGAGTTCACTAGACTGAAACAATCAGGTTCCAGAAATGATATTTATTTATTTATATTTTAAAGAGAATAAATAAAAATGACAATAAAACAGAGTTTCAAAATAGTCTAGTAATTCATGAAATGCAAGTCAAAACAACACTTAGATACCATCTCGCCCCAGAAAGAATGGCTATCATAAAGACATAAACCAGCAACAAATGCTGGAGAGGCTGTGGGGAAAGAGGAACCCTTCTCCATTGCTGGTGAGAATGTAGATTGGTGCAACCATTATGGAAAGTAGTGTGGAGGATCCTTAAAAAACTAGAACTGGAAATCTCATTTAATCCAGCTATCTCCCTACTGGGAATCTTCCCAGAAGAACTGAAAACATCAAATCATAGTGATATCTGTGCACCTATGTTTATAGCAGCCCAATTTGTAACAGCTAAATCTTGGAAACAACCAAAATGCCCATCATTTGAAGAATGGTTAAAAAATGTGGTATTTTATACAATGGAATATTACTCAGCTATAAATAATGATAAGTTGGAAGACTTCATATATATATGGATGAATATTGAACATATACTCATTAGTGAAATAAACCAGACCTACATGAGTAAATATTGTACAGTCTCCCTAATATAAGAACTCTAAAGAAGAAATAAAAACTTAAGGGCGTAACACAGCTGAATGTGTTATGGATTAAACAACGAAGTGACCGGAAGCAGATAAAAGAGGAAGCATATCAGGAGCAAAACCATGCACGTATGTACACAGGATGAATAAGATATTGGTCCTAAGAACCTTCAAAAGGTCTATCACACTGATTATAGCACCATGCAACACTAAAACTATGCTTGGAATGCATGTCATTCTCATCTTTTTGATGTTTATTGCTCCCAATGTAAACTCAGTTACTGTTATACTCTCTCTCAAGTAAATGGATGGTTAACAACAACAATAAATAAGAGTATTAATTGAGAGTAAGATACTGGGCCAAATGCCATAGGCTTGACAGGCTACAATTTTGTATATCCTTGAATTTCCAAATGTCTGCATAAAAATTGTGTAACTGCTTATATTACATTCTATGAAGTTATTAGAATATCAATGATTGTCAGAAAATATCAATTCTAAGCTAAGTTAAAGATGTTCGGTATTCAGAAAGCCAATGATGATAAGCTCAATTACCTATGTTATAGAGTAATGGTATCACGAAGCTTTTCTGCTGGAGGGTTGAGAATGTAAGTTAACAGACCGAAAATTGGAGAAAAAGAAGGGCTATGAGGATAGCCAATATTTTGGCACTAGCCCTTCAAGGTCAGTAAGGACTCAGGACATAAGAGAACCTGTGTTGTAATATCCTATAACTCAGAGGTGTCCCAAATTTTCTGGTCAAGGAGATTATGGGACCTCATAGGAAAGCGATAAGTGAACTATAGTGTGTCTAAGGAGAGTCACTCAGAGAAAAACATTCTCTCAGGCTTTCATGGAAAGCAAACTGGTCAAGCAATGGCCGTGACTCGTCCCAAAGGCTGACACTGACAACAGTTCTACAAAGCACTGTACATGGTTCCAAAGTTAATCCTGAGGGGATATGACCTTGGAAGACACAAAGGATGAATGTTTTGTTATACAGCTCTTGCTTTAACTTGCGCTTGATCACCCAGCGAAAAAGCTTTATTACAAGGTATGAAACGCAGAGCTAGATTGGTGTGATGAGCTGTAGGAGGCTTGGATCAATAGCCTCCAACGTTGCCAGTTTCACTGGTGGCCCACTGCAGTTGTGGAACACTGGACTGTGTATGTATGTATGTGTTTCCTCTTAGTTCAAAGAGTAGTTTTTTTTTTTTCTTTCATTACCAATATCAACTGGAAGATGTGTCATGCCCAAACCTTGTGATCCATATAACTATTGTGAAGAACAATATGCAGTGTGTCAACTGTTAAAAAAATTAATGTTTATAGAAAATGTTAATGTTCAATTGTTTCAATCAATCTTATATACCTATATCTATTAACCTAAACTGATCAGATGATAAAAATATGTAAGATAACCATTGTTAAATTTTCTGGTTTTGAAATTGTGTACTATATGTACTCTTGTTACTGTTTTTCTATCTTTCTTTCTGCTATTTTTAGTCTTTAAAATAGAAAAAAATTGATAAAAAAACAAAATAGGCTAGTAGAACAGTAATGATAATCCATTCTATATTGTTGTCTATATAGTAGTTATTCAGAATATATGATAGAGGCATAAAATATTTTTCCTTTTATATTTGTATTTAGTTTCAATTGTAAAATCCAGAAATGATTTGCAAAAAATCATTGACTGATTGATTAAGAGCACGGATATAAAGTAAGACCCATGGAACTGGTTCACGAATTAGTCTGTTAAAAGGCCAGAGCAGGCTCTTAGAGAATATAGGGAAGGAACTCACTTTAGAATTGATTACTTTAGAGCAGGAGGACTTTCAAGCCTTTCTTTTTACCTACTCTTGGGCTCCCCACTTCCAAGGGAGTGAAATTTCCTGGTCCGATTGGCCTGTGCTTTATTTGTAGATGTACTTCCATGCCTGGCAGCTCAATGGGAGCCTAAAGAGTTTTTTCTTTCTTTTCTTTTGTTCTTTACACTTTTTCTTTTAAAAAAAAAAGTTTCAGTTTGACTTCTCTTCCTTGTAACTGCTCCTGCATTTTGAAGCTCCCTGGAGAAGAAGGAAAGATAAGGTTGATTTGCTGGTAAAGTAGCTCTGAAAATGACACTTAACATCTTAAGTGACTGTATATATCATAGACCCTAGGGTAAGGGGCCTGGTGAACAGGAAGACCAAAGAAGTTGCGGAGACAAAAGAAGAGATAGAAAAACTAAGGCTTTTAAGAACATGGATCAATTGTCCAATGTGGTGTCATTCTAAGTATATTTACTCAGATCTACCTGCTGTCATGCCTGGTCCCATGCCCAGCTCTAGAGAGACTGAGGCGGATGAGACACGGTCTTGCTCCCCGTGAGCTCTGTGTCTTGCTCTCCTGCCAACTCTCACTAGTGTTAGCTCTGCTCCCTACTGGACTCCTGTGCAGAGAACTTAAAGATAAATCCAAATGTAAATCCTCAGCAGAGGCCTTCTTTACCTGAGACCGTGTCAGCTAAGAACTACTCACCACACAGGAGCCCAATGAAGTATAAATGTTGCATTGTCTGGCTCTGGGTTGTGACAGCATTTATCATCCAATACACAGGGACATTGTTCTTTTCCAAGCTACATTTCAGTGTGATGTCTCCAGAAAGCTAATAAGGTTCCCTCATAGCAAATTTCAGGTGACTTAATCATCTTCTGTCCAGAAAGACCAACTTTTGGATTCTTTACTAGATGCCAGTTGTTGTTTCAGAGGTAAATTCTGCAGAATTGCTTAACCCTGGTCTTTTCTGGGATCATCCTGGGTGTTGAAAAGCTGTTTTCCTTTATTTGCAGATTAGCTATCATTAACTCATTGGCATATTTTAAAAAAATCTGATAATGTTAGTTCTATAGGAAAATTAGTAATCTGGCAAATCATAGACTGCATTCTTTGAACAGCAACCACCTTGAGTTGAATAAGGGCTCTCTCCTTTGGAAAGAGCAAGCCCTTGAATGTCCTGAAACCACCCCATGTACCACTGCCTGTCTTGTACTATAGCACAGAGGCCCTTTAGAATTTGTATTACTTCTAAACATTAATAGATATTTGACTTTGTGAAGCCTAAGATAGAGTCTCTAATCATTGCAGCTTCTTTCATAGTGGCTGTTTTCTTCCTCCTTTCTCTCTCTTTCACTTCCCCTTCCATATTATCTCCTTGCTTAGCAATATTGCCAGGTAGAATTGTGTAGTATCTGTAATGTACTCTGGAAAAAATGTATATACAATGTCCATTTCAGTGTAGTCCTTTAAACTGTGCTGTGAAATTTATTATAACATATTATAATTGTCATTTCATAAACAAAGGGGTAGTTCTAGGTACAAGTTCTTTGTTTTAATATTTAAATCTTTGACCTATTTTTACTATACTTTAGTGCATAAAAATATCAGGCCATCAAAATTCAAAGACCCAATCCAAAAATAGTCATCTGAAATGAATACACACTTCTCAGATAAAGAAATATAAATGACAAATAAATATATAAAACATGTCCAACAATTTTGGTCATTTGAGAATTGCAAATTAAAACACCATTGAGATTTAGTCTTACCCCAGAAATAACGGATATCATCAAGAAGTCAGCCAATAACAAATGGTGGAGGTGCTATAAGGAAGAAGGAACACTTCTCTGCTGTGGGTGAGCGTACAGACGGGTACAACTCCTGTGGAAATCGGTGCGAGATTCCTCAAAAAACTAGGATTAGAGGTTCCATTTATCCTAGCTATTCCTCTCCTGGATATTTTTCCAGAATAACTGAGAACATCATGCCACAGAGACATATGTACACTCATGTTTACAGCAGCAAAATTTGTCATGGCTAAATCTTGGAAATAACATAAATGTCCACCAGCTCAGGAATGAATAAAAATACATGATATTTTTATATAATGGAGTATTAGCTACAAAAAAGATAAACGTGAGTGGTTTATACGTAAATGGATACAATGAGAGACCATACTCATAAGTGAAATAAATCAGTTGTGCATGTGTAAACATCACATTTTCTCCCTAGAGTAAGAATAAAAAGAAAGAATAAATAGAATCTGAAAGATAAAATGGAGACTGTGAAAGGGAAAGAAACTGTTCAAAGGGAAGGAACAACTGGGATGAGGGAAAGGAGAGAAGAAAGAAAGAAGAAAAGAAAAAATGAAATGTACATGAATATATACAAGGTAGCTCGGATAATAGTACTTCTTATTTCTGCTGGTCTATTGAAAAGAACAGTTGGTACTTAAATTTTTCCCTCTCCTTTTTAATTTTTGACCAGTTTTACATGCTTATATCTGGTATCTGGTAGTCTAAACAACTAATTTGATGACAACAATATGCAACGTAGCAACCATTGTCAAATTCCTATCATTTATCATTTTGCTTAATGAAATTCTGTATATTTCCTTCCTTTCTCTTTCTCTTTGTTTCTTTCTTTTCTTTTCTCTCCCTCTCTCTCTCTTTCTTTCTATCTATATTTTGTGTTCTCCTTAAAACAATTCTAAGACTTAGAAGCAAGACTCCATGAATTCAGTACCCACTGTACCACTTAACAGTTATATACCCCTGAGAACATGATGCTTTCTGTTCTTTAGTTTGTAATGTGAGAGTTATTATTATAATATTATCACATAGGTAAAAACTTGAGTGTTTCTGGAACTTCTGTCTGGTGCCAGATTTTAAGACATTATAATAGATTTGAACGAAGTGGAGTGAGTCATTCATGGAACTGAATCCTAGAATATTAGTGTCTGTGGATGCAGTGGAATCCAGAGACTATTCTTATACTTCATCTATCATAATGACAACTTGCCATCTAGGCCAGTGTTGGTCCATGAAGTGCCCAAAAGTTAGACACAGGGAGTTTCTATGTGTCTGACACCTAATGTTGGTCATGTTTTATTATTCCCTTGTTTTATGACAATAATATTCTTTATGTTAATCTTATAGTATTAGATAATCAGCATTGTCTATAAGCAACAAATAATAAGAAAAATTTTAATTTCTAATTTTATTCAAATTCAGTGAAATATTTCGTGAGGAAGCATAACTTTTCATTTCCCAAACAAAATATTACAGTTATTTATTATTTATTTATTTATTTATTTATTTATTTATTTATTTATTTATTTATTTTTGGTGGTTCCAGGAATGAATCTCAGGGTCTTGTGCTTGCCAGGCAAACTCTTATTCCTCTGAGCTATCTCCCCAGCCCTAAAATATCATAGTATTTCACTTAAGAACCCTTTTAGCACAAATAAAAGCTCCAAATGTGCACACAGTAACAGAAATAAAGTCAGTGCTATGGTTTGTATTTCGCTACTCCCCTAAGGACTCTTAGGATCAGAGGTGGGGTTTTTAAGGTGATTGGATTATGCCGGCTTGCAGCTGCCTTTCTGTGAGGAGGGCATTCCACGCAGAGCAGCCTGTGGGGTCCTGAGAGGGTGTTGGGGGATGTTTGGAAAAGATGAGATATGTGAGAAAAGGAAAGCTGGGGCTGGACAGAATGCACCCCTCTGATGATGAGGAAGCGACAACCCAGTCTGGCTTGCATCTTTTATTTATACACAGTAAAAAAAGAAGGGGTTGCAAGTCAAGACCTCATTGCATTGCTGAGAAGATGGAAAGTGAGACATTCTCAGAGCTATCTGTGCCATACTTAACAGGGAGGACAGCAAAGGCCAGATGCTTGTTGATATGCAGCTGAGTTAGAGGTCAGCTTGTTTACACAATCTGTCTGTGGCATTCTATGTTCCTAGGATTGGCTTTGCTGGAGTCCCAGGGAGTTTGCTGACCTCCAGCTCAGCTGCAGCTCAACCACTCCCCATGGCAGGGGGCCTGGTCAGAAAAGCAGGGTTACTGGGGGAGTGCCCTGGAAAGGTTTGCCTCCCTCTCCTCTCAGCCCTTCTCCTGTTCACCACACTCTGAGCAGCTGTTCCTTTGCCATGTCTGTCTGTCATGTCTTTATGCCTTGGAGCCAGGTAAGTATAGACTGAAACCTCTATAGTCTGTGAGGGAAAATGGACCTTTCCTCTTGTAAGCTGAGTAGATATTTTGTCCAGGAGATGACACAAATGACAAAGACAGTGGCCCCAGTTCTATTTCTTCACATTCATTGTAATTGTGCTATTGCCATTCATTTAGAATAACTAGTTCAAATCCAAGAAAAAGCTGTATTCCAGTCCAGACACTCTTGTGTGAACTGCCTCTGGCGTGAGCTGGAACAATTCCAAACTACTGTGGATTCATTCTTCATAAAAATTCAAAACCAAGTCTGGACTGTTGGAGGCCAACTGTAGAAGACTTTTGAATTAAATTTTGTTTTAGTATACTTGTATCAGTATTAGAAAATGCCAGGCACAGACTTTTTATGAAGTAAGGACAGGCTTATTTTGCTTCTTGGTTCTGTAGATGCAAGTCTAAGATCAGGCAGCCCCAGTGGGTTTGAGTAGTGGCAAGGGAAGCCCATCTTAGCAGGAATGAGTATAGGAGCACTGTGGAGTCAAGTCAAGTGAGAGACAGAGAAACCCACACCCAAATGACCTAAGGATCTCCCACGAGGCTTCACCTCTTAAACATTCATAGCACCTCTCAACATCATCATGGCTTTAACAAATGGACCTTTGGAAGAACCCCACCATCCAAACTATAGAAACTTCTAGGTAGAATGTTTATTAAGAGATAAGTAATGACAGTGTCCTAATTCAAAGCTTGCATGTATGTAAAAATGTATCCATGGTAGTCATAGCAATTTTTAAGCCAACAGAGACTTTCGCTAGTGTATTTTATCACTGACATTGTTTGAATTGGTGCGGATGGTAAATAGGGAAGGCACACTGGAATGTAGTTGTTTTACTCTTGCTTTCAGTTTTCCATTGTGTACTGGTAGCTGATCCGTGAAGCAGGCCCTGTCCCTTGCCCTTGCTTGGTATGCCACTGGTGGGCTCAGGCCCATGGAAAAAGAGCTCTAGAGCTCAGAACAAGGGAGAGTGAAAATAATGAGCCTTGATTCCAATGAAAGAAGATGATAGAAAACATACTTACGGATTAAAGTGAAAAGGTTATAAGAACATTGCAAGAGCTCTGATATTAGCACAGAGCAAAGGCAGTTCTCTGTAAAATAAAGTATGACTCTTATATCTAAAAGTTTTATAGATGAATTGAAAGGGTTTGTGACTGCTAAGAGTAGAATTAGGAGATTCAACATAAGCAGTGTTCTATATCTCAGTGGAAAATTGTAAAGTGGAAAATACACTTACATAAATTGCTGTTTGGTATATAAATAAATTGGTATATTTGTACATGAGACCTAATATGTTAATAGTATGTCCAGAATGAACAAAGAACAGACAGAGAAAGAAATTTATCTGATCTGATGAGAGGATTTAAAGCTAAAGAAAGCGCTGAAATCTGCAGAGGGAGCCATAGGGAGCGCTGAAGAGAAAAGGCATGAAGCTCAGTGCATCCTGCTGAAATTGCTGAGCTTAAAGGGTAAATAGAAAAGCCTGTAAACTCTAAGATAGAAAAATAGTTACTTACAGAGAAAAAGAATTGAATTGTCACTTTAACCTTTTGTTGGGCAATACTGTAAGCCACAGAACAGTGCAATAAGGCCTCTATCTACCTCCAAGAGAAAGTTTTTACTTGGAGATCTTATATGCAGCCATGGTATTATGCACCCACCAGGGTGAAAAATGCAATTTGTGGTTTTGCATGAAGTCAGAGAAAGGACACACCTGGCTCACCATGTCATATGTGCATCAGATAACCAAAAGAGGATGCTAAAGCCGGAACTGGACAATGTTACAATCAGTGAAGATACATAACCTAAGGGTTAAGTGAAGACAAGGAAGTGCAGAGGGCCATTATCTGGATATTGGCTCACAAATAAGTATACTACACTAGCCTTCACATCTTAGGTAGAGGAAAGGCAAAAACAGTTGAACAGTTGCATCTTTTGTAGTATAAGGGGAAGAAGAGAGAGGGGATAGAGAGGGCTGGCTTCACACTTTTCTACTTATAATGGAGCCTCATGCTCAGAAAGGACTATGCTTGACTTATTGTTGTCTTGAAATGGCTAATATTTCTCAAATAGAGGCCTCAAAGTATCATTTTTTGCAATGGAGCCTGAAAATTAGATAACAGGTTTTATATAGATAGCTCTGATCAACTAAATTTCAAACCCAAATTGGCCAAGTTAAAATCCAGAGTACAGTGGGTTCATTTGAGTTGAAAAGACTTAACATTTTCTCTTAATTAGAAGTAGTGGGGCTGGCCAGATAGCTCAGTGGACTAAAGCACCTGTGTAGGCAGAAAACAGAGGCTGGGGTTTTATTCCTGGCATGCCATCCTGGCCTCACCCCTGGGGTGCACTGAGAGGGCGCTCAAGACAGGGCATGGAGGCACACACACCTGTAATCCCAGCACTTGGGGGGCTAAAAACAGGAGAATCACCAGAAGTCTGATCTATGTAGGAAGACCCTGTCCTAAATACATTTTAAAAAGGAAGAAAAAAGAAAAGAAATAGTGACTTGAGAACTCGGGTGCATTACAATATAAAGGAGTAGAAAGAAAAGCTAGGTGTTTGACCACTGGTCTCCGTTTCAGAACAGAGAATCCAACCCTCTTTGGCATATCTTCCTGGAATCCATCACAGAGAAAGTGCATGATGCAGGTGAAGGGAAACCATTGTGTAACATCTCTCTTATGCTACACACAACTCTTGCAAAAGCCACTTCTTTTGAGAAATAGCAAGCAGCCTCCCTAGGTGACAGAAAGCATTCTGTATGTAGATGGCAAATACTCTCTGATATTTCGATTTCAATGAAAACATTTTAAGAAGTGCCAGACTCTGCTATGAGTTGCCAGGACTCAAGGGATAAATAAAACAAGGTTACTGTTCAATTTTAGCAAAAGCTACTCATTACTTGTTAGTTCTCTCTTCTGTCTCTTGAATGGGCTTGCTCTCTGGCAGTCTCCTTCCAGCTGTATAGATTTTGCTTTGCTCTATGTATCTCTAACCAAAGAATCTCCTTCACTTATTGTACTTACTAAGGCGGCCACAGTGGGTTTTGCTGTCCAGCTTCCATATTCTTTTCTAGAACTGTCCTGATATGTTATGGGGAATCCTTCCCTACCCACAACTCCCTGTCTAGGATGGGGCACATATCCAGATGAATCACCTGCCTTCTTCAGCCTCTAGTGACTACAGGAGAGGAACTACATGTTTTGCTATCTAAATGGGATGGGTTCAAAATGGAAAAGAGGCACTATTAACAATCACGTGACTATGCGTAGGCAGAAATTCTTTTAAGGAGAATCAAATATATGATTATCCTAGTTCAGCAGAGCCACTCAAGTCCAGCAAATCTGAGCAGAATGTGCAGCAAGCATTCTGGAACAAAGGGGGGCTGTTCTCTCAAGGTCTCCAGGAAGAGATAGACTCTTCCTTTAGGTGGAGATTGTATGAGGTGAGAGGCTAAGAGTGTCTATAAGAACTATAGCCATTCTATTCTCTGACGGTGGCTCAGAGAGCCCAATAGTAGGGAAAGGCAGAGGTAGGAGGGTCCCAGAGAATCGAAAGTTGAACCCTGATGCTGCAGGTCTCTGGTCCTCTCCAGCCTCTTGACCATAGGAATGGATCTGCTATAGCCTTGCCTCTTTATGTAGCTTTCCAAATACACTCATTCTGCCCTATTCTCAGAGCTGAGCCTATCGGAGATGTTTTCATTTTCCTCCAGAATGCCTTCTTTGAGAAGTCCTATCATTATTTTAAAATAGATTGCACAGCTGACTCCAAAGAGGCTGTGTCCCACATGTTCTGTTTAAGTTTTGTGGTCATTTAAGGTTTGGAAACTTTGTTTGCTCTCTTATATCTTCCTTTGTAGCCTGAATTGCAGAAGTCTATTTACTCCTTTAGATCCACCTGAAAATTTTCAGACTCTTGGAGCTATGTCTTGCTTTCCATACTTGCTTCTGACTTGAAGACCTTGAAGCATCATTGTTGGATTGTGTCAATAGTCTGTATTAGCCTATTGGCCACCTCCTCAGATGCAAGTTTTAAATCACTGTGCATGTGTGTGGGTACGTGTGTGCACAACTCAAGGCTACTTCAAATAGTGACTTTACATGCAAAAATATGTATGATTCAAAATAAACAAATCAGAGCAATTAAAATATAAACACTTCTCATAATTTTTTTGTTATAATAATGCGCACTTCTCTAATAAATACATTATACAAGATCTAGGGTTATGCTCTGTAACAATCATAATTTTAAAGCACTGATGAATGATACTGTGCTATACCTACAACAGGAATGTTTTATGAAAATATCTATCACTTTTTTATCAGTTATTAGTGATAGTGTGTTAACCACATTGAAAAGTAGAAAAAAATTCTAATTGAGATTAATACAAATAAAAGTGATAAATTTTTTCCACTTAAGGCCTCGGATCCCAGGATATGAACCCTGGCCTTAATTAATCCTGATGTAGCTACCAGGCTAATTTCCCCCACATTTTCTTTTTGCAATGTCACTGTTTTTCTCAGTGTACTATGGATATTTACTTTACTTATTGGAACAAAATTAAATCCCTAAGCTTGGCCTTCAGGTACCTTTACGATCCCCTCCAGATTTCTGCCAGGAACATACAGCATGAATTCTGTTGTGTAGTAAGGCTTTTTGTTGTTGTCTTGAGAATCTAGGATATCTTTGTGTTTTATACAGATTGCTCTATTTGCTAGTGAAAATTTACTGTAGCAAAGAATGATTCAAACTTAAATGGATTCAGGCATACAGATACTGTTCCTTGCATCTTTCTAAATCATTGGGGTCTTTTCTTCTGCCTGCTTAATTTCTGGTGCCATTGCATTTATCTTAACTTGATAGCACCACAAGTACAGTCTTTCTTGCTAAATAGCACTAGTAAGATCCCTTGGAGTGGCTAGCTGGCATAAAACTTGGATTATATTTCTTTACTTTTCACGACAGTGAACACAGTCTAAAAATTCAGACTGACCAGGCCTCGGTCACGTGTCCTGTCCCAACGCTGGGGAGAGCTCAGCCTGCTCAGTCTCATGGAAAGAACAAGGAAGGAGTGGACCTCAGAGAAATATCAGAGCTGTTATTACTGGAAAACTTTAAGAAAGGTAGGAAAAAGAACAGCTACAGCCAGGTGTAGTGGTGCACACCTGTAACCTGAACTCTTGGGAGGCTGAGAGAGGAGGATCAGTGTGAGTTTGAAACCAGCCTGGGCCTACAAAAATGAGCTCAAGGTCACCCTGAACTGTATAGAGAGACCTTGTCTCAAAAAGACCAAAAAAAAAAAAAGAAAAAAAAAAAAAAAAGAGAGAGGGAAAAAGGAAAAAGAAAAGAATAGCTATGTGCTGCTTCCATTAAAAGTAGGTTCTAGCCAGGCATGGTTCTCCCAGCACTTGGGAGGCTGAGGCAGGAGGATTGGTGGGAGTTTGAGACCAGGTTGGGCTACAAAGGTCAGCTCAAGGCCAACCTGAACTGCATAGTGGGACCCTATCTCAAAAAGACAACAACAACAACAAAAAAAGTGGGTTCTAGTCCTTCTACACGGTGCATTCTTTTTTTTCCATTGCCACCTCTCATTTACAGCAGGGTGAATGAAGTCAGTGACAGCACCAAGCACCTGCTGTCTGCCACTGGCTTACACCCACTTCCGAGCTTAGGACTTATAGTCAAAGCCTGCAAGTATAGCAGCATATATATATATATATATATATATATATATATATATATATATATGTATATATATATATTTCTATACTCGTTAAACTTGTCCTTTGTGGGGTTATTATTTTTTTTTTATCAGAAAATGTCCAATACATCCACTTAAAACTACATCACTTTTTGGATCAAAATGCAGTGCTGAAACCTACTGAATTCAAGGATGAAATTCGTTGTCAAGGCTGATCTTCTCAGGGACTTTTCTTAGTCTCTTCCTGTCCAGGATGACACCCGAGTTCAAAGGAAAGCCTACGTGGTACCATAGCGGCAGGGAAAGGCATGTGCTGTAGGTTGGTCATCCTCACTAACCTCAGCTGAGCTTGTTTGTCCTTGCCTGGACTGCAGGTGTGGTGTCCGTGCCCTTGGTCTCAAGGTTTGGCTCTTTCTGCAGCCTCTTTCGCCCTTCTTTTGTGTCCCTTCCCTGCCACACAGACTAATGGCTCGCTGGTGCAAACACAAGGGCTATCTCAGAGCTCTCACTGCACACATGCCGGAAGCCTCCTTTCTGCTTTCCCTTCCTGCTTTCCAGTGAGGAACACACGCTGAGAGAGTTCTTCCTGGGACTATTGAAGCTGGATGCCACGTGGCTTGCATCATGTCCTGAGTCAGGGCACCTGATTTTTCTGTCAGCTTCCACCATCTGCTTGTCTCTTTCCTATGGACAGGAGGACTACACATAAGCGCTAACCCTATCCTCTCAGGCATTCCTTTACGTCAGCCCCAGGTTTTTATCTCCTCTCTGGGTGGCACATGAACTCTTAGGATAGATCTCGATTCTCTTTCATCTCATTCTCAGAATTTACAAACAGCAGTTCTTTAGAATTAGTAATCACTAGGCTGGGCATGGTGGTGCATGCCTGTAATCCCAGAACTTGGGAGGCTGAGGCAGGAGGATCAGTGAGAGTTCGAGACCAGCCTGTGCTACAAAAGTGAGCTCAAGGTCAGTCCGAACGGCATAGTGAGACCCTATCTCAAAAAGACACACACAAAAAAAGAAAAAAAAAAAAAAAAGAATTAGTAATCACTTTCCCCATTTCTCTCCTTAACAATCCCCACTCTTTAAAGATGGAAGTCATACACATTCACAGCTATTATCTCCAGCGTACTCTAGGAGTCTGTTTTTAGTCTACAAAGCTCTGCTCTTGTCTGTCTTCTGTTGTTCTGTAGCGACAAAGGGTTTCACCCCAGTAGCTGGTGAGCAGCAGCCAACAAAACCAGCTGCTTTGGTTTCTTGTCTCTGCTTTAACAAATCATTACAAACTCAATGACTTAAATAGGTTGAATTCATTGTCTGAGGATTTTCTGGAGCTAAGAAATACTAAGTGAATTTCGCTGAGTGAAAATAAAGGTGTTGGGCGGCAGTTCCTCTGGAGGCCCCAGGTGCAACCCTGACGCCTGCATTTGCCTCTGTGAGAAGCTGTGCATTTGGGGGCTCACGGCCTCCCATAGTTCCAAATTCTAGTTTCATCTTTTTCCTGGCCTGACTGACTTTCCTGACGTCTTCTTTTAAGCACCTCTGTGATTGCTCTGGGGTGTCAGGATCCGAGATGATCTCCACAAGAATCTTCACCCAATCGCGTCTCCTCAGCGCCTCGTCCATGTCAGGCAACACACAGCCTGTGACTTGAATGTGGACATTTTGGGACCATTATTTACTTTGCCATACTTTCTGAAAAAAGCTATAAAAAGTGTGCTGCCAGGTATTATTGGCTCCACATTCTGACTCTTTAAAGTCTCCCAACAATTGTGAGTCAGGTGCTACTATTCAGATTTGACTGAAGAAAACTTAAAGTTAAATCACATAAACCTCAGATTTAGATCCATGACACTATAGTCAATGTTCTTTTCATGCTGGAAATAATGATCATACCAAGTTCTTCTTCAATCCTAATTGCCATATCCTCTCTTCATGTCACCATTCTATCTGAGTACACACTAGAGTGTTCAGAGTGCAGTATATGTGTGCATGCTTGTGTGTGCACAAACATTTCTTGCCAGACAAAATTTTCAGGACCTAAAACTATTTTGATATTTTTGATACCTGTTTTCCCTTGTGGGGCATTTGTCCAAAACAGAGCTTACTACAGTGTGGTCACAAGAACGTAATACATATCATTAAAATATAGGATTTGATTGTATTAGATTCAGTGTATCTATCCAGTTAAAATTTATGGAGTTCTGTCTCTATGCTGGGTCCTGAGAATACTTGAGACAGAGAGAAATTAAGACAGAAAGAAATTACCTTCTTTCTATACTGAAGTTATTTCTAGTTTGATGGCTAAATACAGGCTCTATTGTTCCTCTCCTTTTGAACATCAAACTGTGGTCAATCACTGTGTGTCAGTCATTAAATTGTCACAGCAACTCTATAATTTAGAGCTGAACTTTAGATCTTTTGCTTCCCTTTCTGTGATTTTTTTTTCTTATTTTTCAGCCATTCTCACTGCTGACTGTATACCATTTTTGGATTAGCAAAACAGAAGAGCACATTTGATGGATTCTTTAAAAAACACAAAACAACTGTGAAAAACATGGTGCCTATCAGAATAGGAGGAGACAGAGTTGTTTAATCTGGTGATCCTTTACGGATATTTGATTTATGGACAGTTTAGGATATAGGTTTCTAGGGTCCACAAACATTATCAGAGACTGTTGACTGTGATGCCAAGCCTTTGTATTTGGTGCAAAAGCAGTCGCGAAGCTGGAGGTGACTTTGGGATCAGTGAACAGCTACTCATGAAACTGTAATGTGTAGCTGCTTGGAGGGAACTCCAGCACCTTGAAAACCCCAGTTCTGGACTGATGTCTGACCACACTGTAGTTTACCTTTTGCCTGATCTTTCTTCTGGTGCATTTTCAGAGGAAGTGGAAGGTAGACTGACATGACTCTTCGCAGGTCTCCTGTTTTGGTCCTGGCTTGGATGCATTTCCAATCATCAGGGCCCAGATCTCCTTTTGTATCTACTTTTTGATTTCAAAGAAATATATATACATCTCATCACCACATTTTGTGTCACAATTCTCTGATGATTATGCTAAAAGCAGCCTAACTCTTAATCTGAATGAGAACCTTCAGGCATAGGCATTTAATAAAATGTGTTTTTAAAAATATCTTGCCAAGTTTTTCTGCTGCCTTCAACACTTAAAAAGCAATATCTTAATGTATTCCCTTATTCCTGGTTGATTTGAACACCATTGTGTCTGTTTCACTCTTGTTCAAAGGCATTTTAGCCATCAGCACATAGGTTGGAAATGTTGTGTCCTTGGTGAAAAACAGTGTGGGTGAGCAGGAAAAAGAGGGTTTAAAAGAAATAAAAGGTCTTGTAACTGGTGTCCTGGAGGGGTGAAGCATTCAATGGAGGACTTTGTGTATAATATTTTGTAAATTGCTCTTAAATATCTCTTTTAAAATGTAAATGTTAGTTTCTCCACTTTATAGTTAGGGAAATGGATCTCCTAGATATTAAACAGCATTCTTGAGATAGAAGAGACAGAACATGACAAAAGCAGTTCAAAGATCTTTTGGGTTTTCAGGCCTGTGTTACTTCAGTTTTGAAGTAAACTGTGGGGATGATGGCAGCTTCTCCTTTATTCCTTTGGTTTCCTAAACTATATTTCTTGGACCAGTGGCCTGTGAAATCTATATCTGTATTTGTATGTGTATCTGTATCTGCATCTGCACCTGCACCTGCGTCTGCATCTGTATCTGCACCTGCACCTGCACCTGTTCCTGCACCTGTACCTGCATCTGCATCTGTATATTAAATCTACTTCCTTCCTCCAAACAAAGGGTTCTTGAGGTCAAGTAAGTTTGGGAAATATCGCATTTAGTAGCCTGGCTTTAGGGAATTGTACATTAACCTAATGAATACCTGCCAAACCCTGTCAGGAAGAAGACATGGGTTAAGCCTGCCTCTTCTATGCACATACCAATGCCTCAATTAAAAAACACTTGTTTGCTACTAATTTGCCTCTCAAATAAAGGTGTTTGGAAAAACTTTGTTTTGGCCCACAAACCCTACATCAAATGACAAACACAACTATAGGCGCCTTTCCCGAATAATCACAACTGTGGCTATCTTTTCCAAAATGATGGAACACATTAAGTTCATGAACCAAGGTACTACTTGTTATGGTTTGTGTCTAGGCGTCCACCCAAAGACTCATGTAGTCATGGAGCAGCTTGTGGAGTTTGTGATTGATTCTTAATTTAATCCTGGGATTGTCGGTTTGAGGGCCACAGCCTGACCGTGGTATGGGTCATCTGCATTGCGATATAAGGAGAGGAGAAAGACTTGCTATCTGCCTGAGCTGCTTCCTCTCCCTTTGCTTTTTTGCTCTTTGTGGCCTTTATGAACAGCTTCACTGTGCCATGTGGCACTTTGCCTTGGAGCCAGCTAACTATGGACTGAAATCTCCCCTAACTGTGAACTAAATAATCCTTTCCTTCTTTAATTTTGGGTGTTAGGTATTTTGCCCCAGCAATGAGACAAGACTAACTGAGACAGAATTTGGTACTGGGATGTGGGGTCATTGCTGTGGCTAAACCTGACCATAGGGATTACAGTCTTAGGAATAGCTTATGGGAAGAGATGGGAAATGTTTGGAGATGTCACCTCAAAGAGAAGTTCTGGAGCAGCTTTGGCTGCGCTGTATTAAAGATTCTGGTCAGAGCTCATAAGATCAGAAGGTTGATAAAAATCCTGCCTATAAAGACCATAATGTGTGTGTTATGGCTTGGTAGAAAGTCTGTCTTTATTTTGCTCATGTGCAGAGACTTTTCCTGAGACAGTTTAAGCCTGCCACATTGATTAATCTTGCAAAAGAAGTTTCAAGGCAGTCGAATGTTGAAGTAGTGCCATGGCTATTGTTGGAGGCCTTTAGTCAGATTTATGTTGAGACTCAAGGACAAACAGCCTGGCAGGATTTATTTAAAATATTGTGAGTTTGGTAAGAAAAGAAGTTCCAATAAAGCTGTGGAATGCTAACAGAGAACTGAGAGGGTCTCCACTGCCAAGAAGAACAAGAGAATGGAAAAGATGGCCTGAGGAAATCATGAGATGTGGCATATCTACTCTTTGCAGCCTCAGAATTGTAAGGATAAGGAACTTTGCCTTGGAGAAAAAGCTGCAGAGCACCATGTTCCAGAATGGAGGTGGTAGCCAGTTCAGGTTCCAGAATGATATCAACACAGAGACTTTGTTCCTTGGAATCAGGGTCAGAGTGCTCAGTGATCCAGGCATTTGACTCCTACAGCCAAGAGAGAAAAAAGCCTGGCTACTGCTCCATCTGGCAGCAGACCTTGGCATCATCCATGTGGCATTGGTTTTAGGTGCTTGCAGATGAGGAGCTCGGAGGTTAAGAAGGCTTCCACCTAGAATACGGAAGGCCTGGGAGTGTGCCCCTTGGAGGGCAGTATGTAAAGTTGTGAGTGAGAAGCCTATGCAGTGGAAACTACAGGTATTTGGAACAGCCAGGAAAGTGGGTCATCTGAAGAAGATTGCAAGGAGCAAGCAAAGCATGCCTGAGACATAAATCATAGGAGCTCTGCCAAAAGTGCCATAGGGGTGGGCCTACCTGGAATTCATAATTTGCCATAGACTGATTCAGATTTTCCACATGGAGCTGCTGAACTTAGTGCTTGCCCTTCTAGATTTTGGACTTGTTTTGGTTCGAATGTTTTGTATTCTCATTTTTATTCCTTTTGGAATGGTAATGTTTATCTGTGCCACTGAATGTTGGAAGTGTTTAACTTTCTATTTGTACAGGTGGAGTTTGACTCATATCTTGGAGGAGACTTGGGACTTGGACTTATTAGCAATGCTGAAATTTTTAGGACTTTGGAAACTCTTAGAGATGGGCTAGAATGCCTTTTGCATAAAGGGATATGCAGGAGTATTTGGCGGTCCAGGGGAAGAATGTTATGGTTTGTGTCTAGTTTTTCCCCTCAGAGCCTCATGTAGTCATGAGGTGGCTTGTGGAGCTTGTGACTGATTCTTGATCCAATCATGGTGGTGCAGGTGTGAATGCTAAACCCTGACATCATCTGCAGCATTACAATGTAAGGAAGTGAAAGACCCTAGTTAGGTACCTGAGATGCTGCCCTTCCCTTTGCTTTTGTTCTTTGCTGCCTTCGTGAATGGCTGCTCTGTGCCATGAGCTACTCTGCCTTGGAGCCACCTGAGTATGGATTTAAACCTGCACCAACTGTGAGCTAAATAATCCTTTCCTTCCTTAATTTTGGATGTTTCATATTTTGCCCCAGCAATGAGAATAAAGCACTATATTTGATCATTTCTCTCTGTTTATCTGTTTCTGTCTCTTTCTCTTTCTGTTTTGCTCTATGTCTCTTTCTCTCATTCTCTCTCCCTCTCTCCCTCTCTCCCTCCCTCCCTCTCCCTCTCCCTCTCCCTCTCCACTGTCTCACTAGGTTAACACATAGGCAGCCCCCTGCTTTGAAGAGGACACAAGAAAAATAGAAGAAGGACATAAACCACAGGGAAAAACCATTTGCTGTTTCCTCCTTTGACATGATGATAACATCAAGACTTACAAAAGGACACAAAATTTTTCCATCTTCATGCAACCCTTAGTTATGGGACATTCAGGTCACTCGCTGCTTATAGTACCCTCGTCATAATCACTAACCACTAAGGAGTGACTTCTCAGTTGATTAGTTTATGTTTATTAGAATATACTGCAGCAATATCACTACCCTGATTTTCTGGGTCAAAGAGAGTGAAGTGGCAGGAAAAACTTCTTCTTTCTGGAGTCTTGTGTTTATGCCTGCCACAGAGCCTGCAGCAAGTGGATACACCTCAAGATACAATTTTCAATTAAAAAAAAACAAGTAAGTGCATTGGATTAATTCATCATGACTGGTTTTCTACTTAGAGCAAAACAGATTTTTGAAGCTACCCATCCAAGCTTGTGGGAGAAATGGAAAAAAAAAAACATGGCCTGGATTTCCCCAGGTCTGCAGCTCTCTGTCTATCTGAAAGGCCACTGTGAGACATGGCCAGGAGAAGGGAAGAGCGGGCTCCCAGCCTCTCAGAGGCACACCTGCCAGCTCCTTTACTAGGCTAATAAGACTGCTTGTCCTTGATGGGCTGTTTTATATGCTGATTTCATTGTGTGTGCTGGAGGATTTTGAAAATGCTGTGTGGTTAATTATACAGCTAATGAGCTCTAGGGAACTTGCTTTCAGTGTCTATCACTCTAGGCAATAATAAAAGGGACCCCATAATATTGTTTGCCCTTGGGGAGTAAGTTAACAGAGTTAAAGTCGCACTTTTGAAAGGCAACATATTTAAGAGAGAAACATCTAGAGTTCCTGGAGCTGGAGCAGCTGGGTGTCTCAGTGATGCTTTTCCTCTCTTTCTGATGAGAGGCCCGTTGTGAAAAGGATCTTTCCATGTCTTAGTTATATTCACTGCCTGACAAAGTTGCTCCTGAAGTTGAGAAAGGGGGTGATATTCTGCCAGCATTACCTCATCCAATTGTCTGATGAATCCACGCCTGAAGAGATTCTGAGGTACTCCTGTGTCTGTGACCCACTAAGGAATAACCAGTGTAATTTACCTTTTAAACACCCTCTCTTAGAAAACTGCTGAAAGTCTTTCTCCACAGAAAATATGAAATCAAAAAAAAGTAGAAAACTTGAAAGAAACAGAATTGTGCCTACATGGTAAAGGAGACACTAAGTAATGAGGACAAAGAGAAACCCTGGCATGGCGGCTGTGCAGGAGACCCAGAATGGGGCTTCAGTATGCCAAGTGGGGTGAGGGTGTCTAGCAAACTAAGTAAACATAGTGGATTCTGTACATGGAAATGTGAATCAGAATGCTACCAGGCAGGTGGAGAAGCGAGCAGTAACTACAGAGAAGGCTAAGTAAATGGAAAAGAAAGAGCTCTATCCACTCCAGGTACAGTGCAAAGCTGTAAAAGCAAGCACTCATATGCACTGCTTGGTTTGCCAGTGAATACAAGTTGCTTGTCTGTAGTGACACATTAAAGTGTACCAAGGTTAAGGAATTGTAAGCACATGAGTAGGCATTCTTAGAAATCTAAAAAAGGGCCAAGTAGATAGCTTGGCTGTCTAAGTGTCTCCCTGCAAGCTCAAGGACCTGGGTTCAATCCCCAGAACTGTATGCCACGCCAGCCCCACCTGGGGCAGTTTCAATGCCACCACTGAAACTGGGTGTGGTGGCACACTCCTGTAATCTCAGTGTTGGGGAGGCTGATACAGGAGGAGCATCACTATGAGTCCAAGCTGCATGGAGAGACCCTCTATCAAGTAAACAAACAAACAAGCAAATAAATCTTAAAAAATAAAGATAACTAAATATGCATCTTTTCTCATAGGTCATCAATATATATTTTCTAAAACTGATAAATGAAGAAGTTTATACTTCTGCTAGCTGTAAAAAGCAGTAACAGTAACAATGATAAGCAATGCTTCACACAAATTTAAGGTTTACAAAGTGACAAACTTTAAAACTGTCCATTTCATTTAACATAGAAGTAGCCAAGTTCATAGGAGAGACTCAGTGACTCGGTCTCCTCTTGTGCTGCTATTTCTGATGTGACAGGCTTCCAGTGTCAAATTAATTTCAGGGCCCAACATGGCAGCTTAGCTTCCAGCCATTTAGTCTGCTCTATAGTGCTAGCCAGCAAGAGAAAGGAAGTATGAAAAAAATAGCCAAAATGTGTGTGTGAACTAACAGGGATGAATTCAAGATTTACACACAAGCTGTGTCCCCAACCTCTTCTAAATTTTCTTATATACAGATAGGAACTTGTTACTTTGTCCAGGCTACACACAAATTCACAAGTCTTCTGCTCCAGATTCATGCAGTGCTGAGATTCAGCGGTGCATCACTGCAAATGTTATGTAGTTTAAATCTAGGCTACTCCTCAAGAGCCTTATGGTTTGGCAGCTGGTCTTTAGAAGATGATTGGATCATAGGGGGGTGTTGCTACCATTTTGCCTATAATAGGTGGGGCCTTCTTGCAGGCGGGTCACTGAGGGTGTGATCAGGAAGTCCATCTACCTCCCCTGGCTCCTCACCCTGTCTATTTCCTGATCATCCTGATGTAAGGACCTGGGTACTGTGTACTGACCAAGACAGGAACCAGAAGATCTTTTTAGGTGTGTGGGACTGAGGACTGAATTCAGGACCATTATGGCTGGCTACCTCTCTAGCTCTTTAAAGCATTTTCCTATGTATAAATAGGGTCTTGCCGAGGTGCTAAATTGCTCAGGCTGGGCTCGAGTTCACAAATCTCATGCTCCAACCTCAGAAAATTCTGGGATTCCGGACATGCGCTACTATGCCCAGCCTCTAAGGATATTTTTCAGGTATCTTTTAAGGTATTTCCTGAAAGCTCTATGTAAGGGCTTTGATTATCTTCCTTTAACCAGGAGTTTATTGTACAACTATCCTTACCTTAGAAATATAGTTATTCCTGGAAACAATGAGCTCACCTAAATATTGGTGAATACATTCCCCTGGAAGAACAGAAAATGAACTTGGAGAAACGAGACATTCCTTCCATGTGTTCTATTCAGAAATGCTGGAATAAATTCTAGAAGAAATATCTAAATAGATAAAATAATTGAAATTGATTTCTGGGTTAGAGATCAGGTTTTTGGAATGGGGAAGTATGGCATAGATTATCATTGTATTTTATTATAAGTTTCTAGTGACTGTTGACCTAAATTTTAAAATAAAGGTTCATTGCAAAGTGGCAATTCCCAATTTTGACTAATGAAACAATACTTGGGGTCATTATGCTACAGTCTAAATACTAAATGGCTCTCAAAGATTAGTGTACTAGAAGCTTGCTCCCCAGGGTGACATTACTGGGAGTAGAGGAACCTTTGGTGGTGGGGCCTAGGGAGAGGCTGTTACAGTTTAAATCTCAAATGTCCCCCAAGGTCTCATACATTTGGCAAGTGCAGCATAAGGCACTATACTCATCAGTGGATTCATTTATTGATAAATTTAGAAGCTGTTTCTGTTGTTAATCCACAAGGCCTGGTTGTAGCAGGGTTGGAGAGGTGGGTTACAAAAGACCTGAGCTGAAGGGTCCTTCCCCTCCCTCTGCTTCCTGACTGCTGTGTGTCGGGTACCTTTCCTCTGTCAGGCCCCTCCGCCTGGTATCTCTGTCCTAGAGCCCAAGGAGCACAGACTGAAGCCATTAGCCAGTGTAAGCCTGTGCTCCCTTATGTTGTGGGTGTCAGGTATTTTCTTTCCCCAGTGGAGAGGCAACTAATACAGAGGTCTTTAAATCATGAAAGAACAGAAAACGAAAATGAGGGGTGGTAGTCTCAGTTGTACAGTCCCCTTTTTCTTCTTTTCTGCTTCCTGGCTTATGAGTTAAGTAGTTAGTACCCCAAAACATTTTCCATGATACGCTGCCTTACCTTAGGCCTGGTCATAGGGCCTCTTGATCATGCATTGAGACCCCCAAAACCATGAGCCAAAATAGGCATTTTTCTCTTCATAAGTTGCTTACCTAAAGCATTTTCCTATCATGAGGGAAAGCTGGCTAATACAGAAGATGAGCTCTATATGTCTTATTTTTCCTGTGTTCCTTTGAGCACAAAGAAAGTCCACGTGGACAGCAATGATAGAAGCAATAAGCCAGTAACATATCTCAGGAGCTTAAGTTAGATCTGTCTACATCCAAGATGCCTGGAATCCCCTTTTGGGAAGTCAATAATCTTGCTACCATGGGTTTCCTGTAAATTCAAAGACTTCTAAGCATTAAGAAACAGTGACACATAATCTGGAGATTCTAATTTTGGCCAGTCCTGGTAATCACTCATGACAGTGTTATTCTCTCAACTTCTTTGCTGGAAAGTATTTTCCTCTTTCCAAATTTATATCCACTCTGACTTAGAGAATATCATGTCAATTCCCGCTTTCTTGTCTTCACAAATAGAGTACGTTTTATGAAGGCTCAATTCATCTGCCATGTGAAAATGTCCATGGCCAGAGGGAAGAAAATAAAAAGATAAAATGCCCATCTGTATAGTAAAAGGCAACAGCATAGATTTAAAGATCACGGCTGAAATGCGAGGCATTCTTGTTTGCGTGCCTGCTTTGCTAAATGTCCAGGAATGCTGGAGAGCTAAGGCCACCTGGCTGCTGACAATAGTTAGAGTATCGATCGATACCTCAACTCTCCCTACCCCATGTAGGGTTGAATCCCAGCTCCCCAGGTTTTTCCCAGGCTGAAGCTCTAGTCTTCCACAGTAGTCACTGGGCTGATGATGCAACTTGATGGCTGCCTTACCTGCTTTGTCGATCCTTCATCTATTATTATTATTATTATTATTATTATTATTATTATTATTATTATTATTTTGCTGAACCAGGAATTAAACTCAGGCCCTTGCACTGGCCAAGGAAGCTCTTATTCTACTGAGCTATCTCCCCAGCCTCCCCTATTAGGTTTTTAAATAACTTTATTGTTGTTATTGTCTAAGTCATTCTTGTTCTTGGTAAGCTAAACTAAAATAGCTCCCTTATCTATAGAAAACTTGAGGGCTGGGTGGCCTGGTTTAATGTCTAGCCTGCATGGGTGTAATGAGACATAAACTTGGCCTTGGCATTGAGAGGTGACTTAGGTAACAGTGGTGTGAGCAGCACATTGAAGGCGAGTGTGGCATTGGGTAAGCAGGGCCAGCAGTGGAAAGGGGAAGGGCTTGGGACGACGTTGGCTGTGTGAGGTAAGGACAGACTGAGAAACAGAAGATGGAGCCTAGGGAAAGTAGGAATCAGGACTATCACAGGTGTCTGAGCAGGGGAGTGAAATGCTGGGTGCACTATTTTAGGAAGCCTTGTCTGGCTGTGGCAAGCAGACAGAATGAGGGAAGCGAGAGAGTGACTCAGGGAAGTCACTGGGGGAGAGGTTTGCGAGATCCTAATAGGAAGAGAAGAAGGCTGAGCTCACTGTGGAGGAAAAATATGGTGAGAGAGGGTGGCGATGAGTCATTTCAAAGGAGGAGAACCCAGTGTGTTAGTGGGCGACTGGTTACGGAGGCTGAAGGACAGAGCTGAGCTGATGCTGACAGGGAACAGCACTGGCGGGAGGCTGAGACAGTCAAGGGAAATCAGTGCTGTCAGACATCAGCGGGCACTCCACGTCGTGTTCTCTTTGGCTCCCGTCCCAAGGGCATGCTGGGTGCCTGCTGAGTGATGGCTGCTATTTGGAGCCGCTTTTCTTCATTCAGATGAAACAACGCATGCACACTTTTGAACCTAGGCACTGGGGCCAAACTGAGCAGGGCTGAAACGGGAGTGCTGGGTGTTGCCTTTGAGCAAACTGAACCAAGTCTTGAGCCCCAGTTTTCTGATCTTTGTAATGCAGGTTGTTTTTTGTTCTAGTACTCTAAGTATTTAATGAGATATTAATTAAATACCTTAATGTTAATTAAATATTAAGAACTATAGTGCAGTCCCCGTCCTTATACCTGTCCCAGTGCCTATCCCCTCCCTACCCCTCTTCTGACTTTTGTCCTCGTTCCTTCCGAGCTCCATTCCGTTTCCCATTCCTAATCCCGTCTCCATCCGTATCTTTCCTGACGCTCAGAGCTAGAAAACACTATTCAGAACTCAGCAGAAAGCTCAGCATCAAGATGGTGGGTAAAGATGTAATGTTTCTCAGCTCCAGAAATTTTGAAAATCCCTAGATAGCTATTGATAGGGTCCAGCTCGAGTACAAACTGCTAAATTAGCATGGTCCTGATTCAACATGGCTGAATCCTCCAGACAACAGTGCTTCTTTCCAATGACCACTTCCTCCTTCTTCCCCACTCCAGCCCTGGATACAGCTGCCTTTTGCCTCTCCTACACACACAAAGGAGCACCCAGCCAGCTCCTTGTGCATCACTGAACCTGCCCCTCAAACCCTGCCCTACGCCTGTCTGTCTCAAGTTAGAGGATCCCCCATTTCCCTGCTACTGATCCTCGCCATGTCCTGCTCAATGACAATAAAGGCCTTTTCCATCCTTTGCTTTTACTTCCACTTCTCTGCCTTGACGCTGAAAAACCTATGAGCTACAATATCGGGGTATTTCCATTTTGTTCTCTAGTAGAAATCATATCCCATTTTATCGATGGCTTTAGGTCAATAAATAGGTCTATTTTTTGCTCTTAAAAAGGCTCCCAAACACAATGCATTTCAAACAAAAATCACCACCCACTGTCTTTCCTTTTACACTCTTTACCATGAAAATAAACCTGGGAAGAGAGCTCTGTGGGCCAGATCAGGGCTCAGTGGGAAGGATGGCTGTGTGCTTCCTGACAGCAGCCTTGAGCTAGCAGGCGCCATCGCTGGGGAGGCGCAGGATGATAAAGCAACACCTGAAGCTCTTTCATTCTTTCCTGAAGTCTGCTGGTGGAGTCCGCGGCCCATTCAAAATGCAGCCTTTCAGAGACTTGGCTTAAATAGGCCTCTGAATTGACTAGGCAGTCTCCCAGAATTTTCTTGGATCTTTTATCTGTTCCCAAGGCTTCCTTGGAATCTAGGAAATGCCAGTTAGGGGGATCTGGCATCATGCCTGCAGCTCCTGTTTTCTCCACAGCCCCACTTATACCCACTCTGGCTGTGTCAGACAGGCACAGCAGCAACAGCAGCAACAGTAGCAGCAGCAACAAACTCAGGGCTTTACTGTTCTAAATAGCACTGAAGGTCTCAATTTGACCTCCTGTGGATGAAGCCTCCCACAGCACCAAGCCCTGTGATTTCTGATATTTCATCGACGTGGGATGGAATTATTCATCCTAAATATTTTCAGTGTCAAAACAACTAATCCTTGACCACCCAACCCTCTCCTATCTCAAGGTCTTAGTCCCTGGCTGAACTGGGGAACATCAGATTCCTACAATTCCTATTTGAATTTTTGAGAGTCAGCGTATGTCCACTGAGAACAAAACTGAGCAGAGATCCTGGGATGTCTGATGAGGACTCCATGGGAGGGTGGGAGCTGGAGAGGATAAGATACACATCTTTAGTAATGACTAGGATGCTAGAGAGAGAGAGAGAGAGAGAGAGAGAGAGAGAGAGAGAGGGAGAGAGTAATTTTCTTTCACTTATTCAGCATTGGGTAATTATAGAATGGAATGATTTCAGGGATAGATTTCTTTCTTCTGATGGGTTTTCCTTTAAATGTGATCTGTTTCTTTTCTCTGGCAGCTTTTAGTATATTATTCTTTAGCTGGATTTCTGGTATCTTGACTATTATATGTCTTGGCGTGTTTTTAGTTGGGTTGATGTTATTTGGAGTTCTGTAGGCTTCAGTTATCTGAATGTCCGATTGTTTTCTCATATTTGGGAAGTTTTCTGCTATTACTTCTGCTCATATTCTTTTTATATCATTTGTATTGACTCCTTCTTTCTCGTTGATTGCTATTAATCTCATGTTGTTCATTTTTGCATCATCTTGCAGATGTTGAATGATTTTTTTCCTGCATTCTGGTTGTTTTTAAAAGATCCTTTTCACTGGCTGCAACTGTGTCTTCAAGATCTGAGACTCTATCTTCACTTTTGTTCATATGGCTCTGCCAACTTGTGATCAAGATTTTATTTTCTTGTATATCTTTTTGAAACTGTTTCATGTGATTTATTTCTTTCCTATATTGCCCCGTCAGGGAGTCCATCATTTTTCTATTCTCCTCTAATTTTTTATCGATGTGTCTTCTTTAATAGTATTGAAGTCCGTCATTATGGTTATCCTTTCTCTCTCTAATTCAGAGATTATTTCTGTTCTGTTTTCTTCTCTACTTTTCTATAGTTGTTCCCCTACTTGGGATGCTATTGATTTAGACATGTCTTTGTTAACTTTAGATATTATTTCTGCTCTGATGTCCTCTGTACGTTTCTCCAGTCATCTTTCCACTTCATGTATTTCCTTTTTTACTTCAGATGTTATCTCTGATCTCAGTTGCTCTATAAGTTTCTGTACTTGTGTGTCTGCCTCAGCTGCTACCAGTTCAGAGGTTTCATCTGCATGATTCCCATTTTCTCCCATGGTAGTGTCTTCTGAATTTGATTTGGGTGGGCTCAGGCCCTGAGATTGCATCCTACTCCTTGTTGTTATCATTCTGTATGGACGTGACCTCTGCACTTTGGTGGCATTATGCTGTGTCTATGGGCCTTTGGTCTGGAGCCTCCAAGTTGGTTCCCCTATAGAAGTTCCTGGCTTCGTGTTGGAGCTCAGGCTGCTGGCTGCTGTGAAGCCCC
>PVJA010009559.1:0-60288 GCA_004027025.1 Myocastor coypus
GTCTTTGCCTCTCTCCCTCTCTCCCTCTCGCTTTCTCCCTGTCCCTCCCCCTCCCCCTCCCTCCCTTCCCTCCAGTGCTAGGGATAGAACCCAGCACACAGCCTCTACGGGGCAAGTGTTGTACCACAGAGCCTTCCTCTCGGATCCTTCCCCTCCTCACGTCCTCTGCCCCCTTGCTGCCCAGTGTGTGCACTTCTGATTCCATGACATTTGGGCTCTGTCACTGCTGGCCAGTGCATTTATGCAATATGTATGTATGTGTGCATATATGTACATATGTTTGTATGTATATATGTACCAGGAATGAAAATTTAAAAGGAAATTCAAGCCAGGGCATGGTGGCACATGCCTGTAATTCCAGAACTTTGAGAGGCTTAGAAACAAGAACGCCATGTAGAGACTTTATCTCAAAATCAAATTTACAAGGGCTAGATATACAGCTCAGCTGACCCTGAGGTCAGTCCCCGGTTACCACAATAAATGATGGACAGACAGACAGAACTTGAAAAGCAAATGTGCCTCACCAAAATGAGGAAATGTTTTATACTGCATATAACTGGGTTTTTTGAGGTTGTTTTGGATGTACCTGTCAGCCCTGCTTTCCTGCAAAATCCTCAGTCAAGAAGTCCCCTACAAAACTGTCATTATTTCTGTACATTCCACGTAACCTGAATTTGTAGTGTTCAGTTACCTGTTTATAACTTAAGATAATTGCATTACTTCTAGGCGCTCTTTGGATAAAGAAGACTTTGAGGAGATTCTCGCAGACCACGCGACCGCAGCAGGTAACAGAACTGCTTACGTGTGTGGGCCTAGGGCGTGTCTCCCGGCCTGCGGGGCTGACATTCTCTCTGACAGTGCTCTTGTGAGTTTGCTGGTGAGCTGTAGTGTGGAGGGTCCCGAGGTACCGACCGTGTTCTTGGGAAGAGCCACTCTTCTGTGCGCTGCAGGCTTCCGTTTGGCCTCGGACATCTCCTCTCTTAGAGACGCCTGATGAGAGGCCAGCTCCGTTATCAGCGCTTTGACTGGGAAGCTCAGGGATGCTCATTTCTGTACGAAAATCTCTCTCAGTAAAGATGTCCTTAAAGCTGAAAGCAGTCTTGTGGGAGGGGTTGGCAGTCTGCTCATAATCATGGTTAGCGTTGTGGGAAAATAAGCAGAGCTGGAGTCCATGGACCCAGAGGTGACATTTTTCTAAAAGTACATTATTGTTATTACTATTGTTAATTTATATTGAACCCTTCCTAGAAGCCAGTTGTGATTTTAAACATATCTCTACTATCACAATAGTAATGCCTTAAAGAAGACAGTTTTGTTTTTCTGATATCATAGATGAGGAAAAAATGATACTTAGGATGTAAAGCAAAAATGAAGTTTTGAAAGGAGAAGCTGTAGACAATAATTTAAGCAGATATTCATTCAAGTAACATTCTATAGTCATGCTTCCTATTTTACTAAGGAAGGAAAAAACTTTATAGTTGTCTCCAGAAAAATACTGAGCTGCACTGACTTTAAATTCCTTTCAGGCTCTGACCTTTACTCTTCAGGAAGCCCTTCGACTGGACAGCCCCTTCATAGAGACATGTCTGCTGCTGTTAGCAAAGGAAAATTGGGAAGGCTTGTTCAGAGATGCATCCATTCTAGACTTCTAGGATTTCATTTTTATTTGGGCTGAAGATAGAATTTCCTCATGCTAAGCCAGTGTTGAGCTATACCTCTATCTGTTCATCCTGGAATTTTTTAAAAAAATTCTTTTATTTATTATTTATTTGGTGTAGGGTCTGACTATGCAGCTCAGACTCCTAGTGATCCTCCAGTCTGAGCCTCCTCAGCACTGGTATTACAGGTGTGTGGCACCGCGCGTGGCTTCCGTGGCTGACACAGTGCACCTGGAACTACAGGGCTGTTATGGCATGCCGTATAGAGGATCAATCTGGGGTGCTTGCGCTTGCCAGGCAGGCACTTAGACTGCTAGGCAACCTCCCCAGCCCCATCCTGGATTTTTTTTTTTTTTTTTTTTTTTAGCAGAATATATTTATTAAGGGAAAAAGAAATCTGTTGTCTGAGTGAGGGACAGGAGGAAGGTCCCAAGTGAGTGGTCCTCCCCCCATCCTGGAATTCTAATTGATTCTTTGTAGTTCAGGTTCAGCAAGTAAAAAGGAAATTGCATTTTCCTTTGGTAATTTTTCTAGGAATCACCTCTCTGGGGGTTTCTATGCAGAGCTACCAGAGTTTGAGGAGCTCATCTGTGGTGGTAATTTGAGTGTAGGTATCTGACTGCGGGTGGAACTCTTATGGTATAAAGGTACATGCAGCACGTTACCCGAGGCTGGACACTGGGGAGTGGAGCTCTACCATGTGGACACTGGTGTGGCAGACACTGTGGTATGTGCTTTCAGGAGTTCCTGTGGATGTCATCAAAGAGTCTCTCGGGGAAGAACTTTTTAAGTTGTGCTACGAGGAGGATGAACACATCCTTGGCGTGGTCGGAGGCACTCTGAAAGACTTCTTAAATAGCTTCAGCACCCTTCTGAAACAGAGCAGCCACTGCCAAGAAGCCGAGAAGCGGGGCCGGCTGGAGGATGCCTCCATCCTGTGCCTGGACCAGGACCCCGAATTCCTGAGCGTGTACTACTTCTTCCCCAAGAGAGTCACATCTTTCACCCTTCCCGGCATCATTAAGGCCGCGGCTCACACACTGTACGAGACCGAGGTGGACGTGTCCTTGGCCCCTCCCTGCTTCCGAAGCCACTGCCCTGAATTTGTGAACCAGCCCTACTTGTTATACTCTGTGCACGTGAAAAGCACCAAGCCATCCCTGTCCCCGGGGAAGCCGCAGTCCTCGCTGGTAATCCCTGTGTCACTCTTCTGCAAGACGTTCCCGTTCCACTTCATGTTCGACCGAGATCTCGCCGTCCTGCAAGTTGGCAGCGGCATTCGGCGGCTGGTGAACAGGAGGGACGTGCAGGGCAGGGCGCGCTTCGAGGAGTACTTTGAAATCCTGAGCCCCAAGATCAGCCAGAGCTTCAGCGGGATCATGACCATGCTGAACATGCAGTTCGTCATCCGCGTGCGGAGGTGGGACGGCGGCGCTGTGAAGAAGTCCTCGAGGGTAAGGGCGGTGGTCGTCTGGAGTGGCAAATGGGTTTGTGTGTGCTTAGGGGCTAACCAGCAGAAGGTCAGAATGCGCGCCCCTCCAGGTGTGTGCGTGACACGTCTGTGTGTGAAACCACACCGGCACGCTTTGAACCCTGTAATAAATTTCCATCCTTTCTGCATTCGTTTGCTTGGTTATTTGATTTATTATTTCACAAATATTCATTGCAACCCATCTTTCATTTATAATGTCACAGGGTGCTTTATAACTAAAATAGTAAATATTTATATTAAAACCTATTTCCAATTAAAAGTAATGTTTTACAATAAACGAGCAAAAGCTACGTGTTGCCTAATGCAACTAAATGGATTTTTAATCAACACTTAATAAAGAGAGATATAAATAATTCATTTGATTAATTGCTAACAAAGTATTATGAGGGAGTTTGACCCCCAGGTCTGCTGTGCCAGCCTCACCCCCAGGGGGTGCTGAGATGGCAACTGAGACTGGGCGTGGTGGTGCGCACCTGTAATCGCAGCTCTTGGGAGGCTTGAAGAGGCACAAGTCCGATCTAGTAGTGAGACCCTGAACACCCTGTAGACGCTTCCCTCAAATACAAAAAAAAAAAAAAAAAAAAAAAAAAAAAAGTATGGGGAGAATATGTTCTATACAGTATCAAGGAAGAGAATTTTGGAAATTATCTTATCTCAGAAAGGGATCTTGGAAAAAAAAACCTATTAAATCTTGCTATTACTTGTCCTATACTAACGCAGAGTCAGTAGCGTATGCAGAGCTAGGGGAGCAGCTTCAGACCAAAATCTGAGGTGCTGCTGCAGCTGACAAAAATAAAGCACTTTAGTGTTTCAATCTTGAAATAATGGAGAGTTTTCTAAAGGTGGTGATGCATGAAACTATCCATGGAGGCAAAATAGCAAAAGCACGCATCCGCTGCAATTTTGTTTATCACAAAATAAAAACCATTGACAGTTACTACTGCCTCTAAGTGACATGCTTTGGCCAACCTGCTGTGCCGCTGGCTGCAGACCCACCTTGCTTTTCTGGAGACCCCATGCTACTCCACAGTGTGCTTGGGCTCTTCTGTCTTGAACCAGGCTCCTGAATCTCTTGACAGGTGTCCTCAGGATCCAAGCTCACCTTTTCGGTCATCACTTGAGCTCATAGCACAGGGGGTGAAGTTTGTTCTGCTGCCTGGTGTGAGCTTCGGTGTGGGCCACAAGGGCCTCGAGGTGAAGCTGAAAAGCAGACGCAGCCTCTTCTCCAGCTTATCCCTTTGGAGAAATCATTTCCATACTGTAGCTCCATCTGTGTGCTACTCATGGCATAAAGAATGTTAGGCAAAACCCTTTTATTTGGAGACATTTGAACTTCTGTGCCTGCCAGATGGAGCAAACAGGTCACGGCAGAACAGGGGAAAGAGGGTGGCCAAGTGTGGTGGCTCTTGCCTGTAAGGCCAGCACTGTGGGAGCCTGGAGCTGGGAATCACAAGTTCAAGCCCAGCCCGGACAACTTAGCCACTGTGCGAGACCCTGTATCCTAATGACAGGAACAACAATAGTAACAGCTGGCTATGTAGTTCAGTAGGAAGCCACTGAGTTCAAGCTCCAGAACAGCTAAAAGAAAAGAAATAGCAACAGAAGGAAGAGGAGGAAAGGCGACAGGAAGGAGAAACATCGGGCTAAAAAAGGGGAAAAAAAGGGGGAGGAGAGAGGGCGGGAGAGGAAGGAATAAAGGGAGGAATAAAGACTATGTTCCTTTTTTTCTTTGTTCATGTTTGTGACATGTAACATACAGGTCCTTCCTGGGGACCAGTGACACACACACCTCCTGCCGTAAGATTTCCCCACTCTAGAGCCCCTTTCCATCTGCAAAGATCCCCGCTTCTGTTTTCATCAGGACCACAAATTACACAAGGCAGTGTAGCTGCAGATGAACCGAACGGCAGTATCAAGAGACCAGGAGGGCGCGCGGCCTGCTGCTCCCAGGACAGCCTGAGGCAGGAGTGCTGCGCCCGCTCCCTGCGCAGTGGGGCTTCTGCTGAGGGTGTCTCATAGTATACTCTTCCAGTGTCGGCCTGCGTTTAAGGGCTCCAAGCAAATCAGAACTTCAGCAAGCGGGTGAGGCAGAAGGAACGGCGTAAGCACCCAGGCGCATCGGCAGCCCGAGGCCCTGCTCGCTGTGCGCCTCAGCTGTGGAAAGCTCAAATGCATCACTGCGCTTGGTCTCCTTTGCTTTGCAGGTCATGGATCTCAAAGGGCAAATGATCTACATCGTGGAGTCCAGCGCGGTCTTGTTCTTGGGCTCACCCTGTGTGGACAGATTAGAGGACTTCACGGGCCGAGGGCTCTACCTGTCCGACATCCCCATTCACAATGCCCTGAGGGACGTGGTGTTGATTGGGGAGCAGGCGCGCGCGCAGGACGGCCTGAAGAAGAGGCTGGGGAAGCTGAAGGCCACACTGGAGCAGGCGCACCAGGCCCTGGAGGAGGAGAAGAAGAGGACGGTTGACCTCCTGTGCTCCATCTTTCCCTGCGAGGTCGCGCAGCAGCTGTGGCAAGGGCAGGCGGTGCGAGCCAAGAAGTTCAGCAACGTGACGATGCTCTTCTCGGACATCGTGGGCTTCACGGCCATCTGCGCGCAGTGCTCCCCGCTGCAGGTCATCACCATGCTCAACGCGCTCTACACCCGCTTTGACCAGCAGTGTGGAGAGCTGGACGTCTACAAGGTGAGGCTGTGCCGCTTGTCACGCAAATGAGAGGCTTCCTGGGCAGGGTCCCTCCGGCTGCTATTCGGGGGCATTCATTATGTGGGTGTTTTCCAGCCCAAAATAGCTGCAGAGCAGCTGAGACCGAGCTAATTGCTCCCGGAAAGCACTGCTGCTGTTGTCTTCTCAAATAATCAGCGCAGAATGGAGGAGGGCCGGGCTGAGTGGAGGGAGGCCTGCGAGGGGCAGGGCTGCCAATCAATGCAGCAGCCGCCTCACTGCGGACGGAGACAGTGGGATCACTGAGCATGCGTGAGCCAAGGCCCGAGTCACGCAGGAGAGCCTCGGCCTTTGCGTGCGTGGGAGTAGCGGGAAGTGAGAGCTCCGAAGTTGTCTCCAAGTAGACGAACTGCAGAGTGTATATAGTTCTCTCTGTCAGCTACCGTAAATCGGGGTCACACCCCCCAGGCCCCCTTTACAGCCTGGCCCAGGGCGGAGGATGGGAGTCAAGTCTTTAGATTGCATTCTGTGTGGCGCTGGCAAGCGCAATGAGCTTTCTCTAGAATTAGAAGAGCCTCCCGCAGCATTTTCTGGAGCGATGGGAAGTGTTGACTGAAGTTGTTGGGCCTTATTTTATATATTGGCTTACAGCGCTATAAGTCAGCAGGATGGCCTCAAGGATTACCACAGACAACATGCAAGGGTAGTCAAAAAAATAATTTTTTTAATTTCCACTCATCCTCTCTTCCAACACACTTAGTCCATCGCTCCTGCCACTTTCTGAGGTATTTCTGGCCATTCTCTTTCTGGAGCGTCTTTACAAGGTGCGATCAAAATTCACTGAATGCAGCTGCCGAGGGCCACCCACTCGCATGTGTCCTCACCCAGCTGACTCACTGTTGCTGACAGGAGGACAGTTCTGGGTCTCCTAACCGACCAAGTGTCTGTGAAAGGTGAAGGCCTGGAATCCAAACAGGCCCTAGAGGCAGCCCAGCCGGCCAGCACGGGGAAGGGAGGAGGGAGGAGGAGGTCGGGGAAGGGAGGAGGGAGGAGGAGGTCGGGGAAGGGAGGAGGGAGGAGGAGGTCGGGGAAGGGAGGAGGGAGGAGGAGGTCGGGGAAGGGAGGAGGGAGGAGGAGGTCGGGAGCTGTGAGGAGGATGGAACTGCGGGGGCGGGGGGGAGTTGTTTAGCTTAGGTGAGCGGTGATGCAGCCTCCCTGTGACCAACTGCCTGTCTTCCATTTCGCTGTGTGGTCAGTCACACCTCACTAGGCATGGAGCAGGCATGCAGGATTTACTGAGTAGCTGTAATTAGCCAGATATTATTTGTTCCAAGAATTTATACAGAAGTGACTGTCCCTGACATCCAGGAAAGATTTTTGTAAATAGAACTATAAATAGGAACAGAGGAAATAAAGAAATTGCAAGTATTGTTAGCTCCTTTAGAATTAAAAGCCTTTACTGATTTAAATTACTGTGCCTTGTTTTATATATTGGCCTAAAGAATAAAGTATCTATCATGTTTTTCTAGCTACACTCACCTGTTCAATTTGCTGCATAATGTTCTGGAATTACAGGGCTTAATCCAGCATGAAATAAATAATTGGGCAAGTTTATTTCTGGGAATGCATAAATCCTTGAGTCCTTGTCCTGTTTCATTCGAGAGAGGTGGAGCAAATTCTTCCCTTGTAGAATTTCTCACAGGGAATTCCAGATGGAGCCCTGAGCCTCTGAGGGGTGTGTGTATGCAAGTGTGTGTGTGTGTGTGTGTGTGTGTGTGTGTGTGTGTGCACACGCACGCATGGGGGAGTGAAGTCCATGTAAGCATCAGTATAAAATATTAGGCTTCAGCTGAGTGACGTTCGATGACCTCTTGGGGACTTTGCTACCTCGATGCATAGCTGTGTTCTTTTCTGAGAGGGATCTCCTCACTCATGACTGAGTGACATCTTGCCCCATCGCAGGCAGCCGGGCTGCTGCTAGCAGCCGCACCACACCCTCTTGTGCTCAGGTGAGTCCAACCGTGAGCATGGGGTGCAGTTTCCGGACACCGGAATTCGGGTTCCAGGGTTCCCGACTGCCTCCCTTCCCGAGCGCCCTGTCCGGTCCTGGCGCTGGAGCGGTGCAGCACTTCGCCTAGGCCCATGCGCCTCCTTCCTCTGCCTGCTTCTTATTCCACGTGCAGATCCCGGGCAGAGCTGTGAGTAGAGAAGGAAGCGTCCGAGCACAGCCTGGCCCAGGAGGGCAGCGGCTTCCGGGAGCGGCCGGCCATTCAGCCGCGAACCTGCTCGAACCGGGCCTCTTCGTTCATCTGTGCCTTTGTGCACACATCTCTTCACGGGCGTGAGCATGCCTGCCAGCCCAGGTCTCCACATGCCGGGAGCAGTCCCCTGTGGGGAGTGGGGTCCCCGCAGCGGCAGCCTGGGCCTCCCTGCTTCCTCCTCCTTTCCCGTGCTCCCTTCCCCCATTCTAGCTCCACCTCCAGAGGTGCCTTCTGCTGCCTGTCAGCTGTCTTTCATTTTGCTGTTTAAATTATCTATGCTTTCAGCTTCTTATGCAAGAGAAACCACACAATATTTCACCTTTTGCGTCTGGTTTGTCCCCCTTACATGTCTGATTTCTAGGTATATACATCTTCCTGTAAGTGGAAATGTATAGGAAAAAAAATTTCACTTTCTTCCTGACTCTCAATCTTTGGTCATTGTGCTATTGATACCTGAATTCTTTTATCCATTGCGTTAACGAACTTTTACTGTTTATATAGCGTTAGCCAGCATGAGTGGGCCAGGGTAGGAAACAGAGGATCTGACCCCTAAAGTCAGGGCTCACACGTTACAGAAGAGGGACAGAAGGGCACAGCTGGGGCTGGGGAGATAGCTCAGTAGAGTAAGTGCCTGCCTGGCAAAGGCAGGGTCCTGAGTTCAGTTCCCAGTACCACACACACACACACACACACACTCGGCAGAGCTAACACGGTGCAGAGTGCCCCAGAGCATTGGGGGAGGCATCTAACTCCATGTTCCATGGGCAGCAGGACTCCTCCTATCCTCCCAGGCAGCCTGTGTGCTGGCCACCCCTGCCATCTCAGCTGTGTGAGGTCCCCTCAGGGATGGGGGGCATCACTGCCTATTCATTCATTATTGGGTTTTAGTGATACAAACGTGGAAATAGTACACAAACTCAGAGGGCTTGCGTTTTGGGGAAGGACAATACAGTCTATAACCAAGGACACATATTTGTAGCAGTTCAGTGGTGGCTATATTTTGGAGGAAAATAAAGCAGGTGAAGAGGTGCGAAAGTGCAGAGCAAGGTTAGAACGGGCTGCTCTGCAGGATGGTGCTTGTCAGAGCGCTGGGCAGAACAGGCGAGGGGAAGGGTCTGCCCCATGAGCAGAGCTGCAGGTTGGAGGGCGCGTGGTGTCTTTGAGGATAGCAAGCCAGTGACATGGCAGAAATGTGGACAAGAGACACAGGAGAAGAGAAAGACGAAGGTCAGCAGCGAGACAGCTTCAGGACAGCTCTGGAGCTGCCAAAGAGGGCTTTCCTGTTTGCCATGCGTGACTAGGAAATTGCTGAAATTGGTTGGGGAGGTTTTGTCCCCTCTTCAGTTTTCCTTTCTCACCTTAACCCACTCATGATGGAAGCGATCGTTAAGAGCCGCTTGGCCTTGTGATACTTAATTGCAACAAGTGTCTCAGAGAGAAAAGTGCAACTATTAGGATTGCAGTCATTATGCACCCGTGGCCTCCTGTGGCGAGCAGGCAGGGGGACGAGACGCCTTCTGCAGTGATGATGCTGTTGGTGGTCGAGGTGCTTGGAACTTAGGGAATGGCCTCAGCTCCACTGTAATTGCTTTACTGCTTTTGTCTGTGGGTTTGACACCTTGAGTTCTGTCCTTTGTGACTCACGTGCTAGATGCTCGATGACCATCGCAAGACATCAAAAGTCCTGCAGACAAGCCATGCCAGTTTCACCTTACACAACACATTGTGACTACAACTAATATTACATTTACTGAGGGGCAACTTCCTGCACAGTGCTATTTTCACGAGGGAGCTATAAAGTGATGTAAAGTGATCCCGATATCTTAATCAGTTTAAGGGCAAAACATATCATTGCTTTCTGCAAAAGTTATGTTGCACAGCAAAATGTTTCAAAGTGAATACGTGGCCTGCGGGGTTAGTGGCAGGTCGGAGTGGAGGGGCCTGGTTCTGTGCTCACAGGCTGGCATGGCTGTGTAGTGATGGGAGGGTCTAGATGCCGTGACTGTCCCCAAAGGGAAGTCGCCTCTGACGGCAGCTGCCTTACCCTGGCCAATCAGCATAAATCCTTCCTGCCGCATGATTGCTGGGCCCTGGGGATCTGCTGCTGTGTGATATTTGATTTCTGCTGCTACACATGCACTGGTTCTTCTGCACTTCTGTTAATAACACACAAATGCCCTGTGTCCAGGTGGAGACCATTGGAGATGCTTACTGCGTGGCTGGTGGCCTGCACAGGGAAAGTGACACCCACGCCGTCCAGATAGCGCTCATGGCGCTGAAGATGATGGAGCTGTCTGACGAAGTCATGTCTCCGCACGGAGAGCCCATCAAGGTGAGGCGGGGTGCAGGGCAGATGTCCTGAGAGCCCTCAGGTGTGGGCAGCCGGTTGCCAGAGAGCAGCGGCTCCACAGGGGCTTAGAGCAAGGGGCAGAATCTCTGTCTTGTTAAAAGAGGCAGCTTACGACCAGACATTTCTAACTCCTTACAAAATCTTTGAGGGGTTTGGAGAAGCCACGTATAAGTTAGAAGGGTGACTGCCAGAGAACATGGCTTTTCTGTGGCCTGGAGGCCGACTCCAGTGTGATACCACTATGGTCACAGTGAGAACGCCACCAAGCTCGGAAAGCTGTTGCTGCTCCTGTTGCCTACAGAGCAAAACTCCGCCTGTTACAGTGTGAACAAGCAAGCTAAAAAATCTACACTAGGACATCAGAAGATGTAGGCCTGGAAAGTGGATCCTCCGCTGAGCGCCACAGAAAACTAAATAGTTCCACAGCTGTGTGCACACGTGGAGCAAAAGCCGCACTGTGCAAACCCTTCCTTCCACGCCTGACGCAGAGGCATCTGGTTGGCTAAATACATCCAGACGCGGCAGGCTTCTGTGTCTCAATCTTCCAGGGGGCGTTATGTGAGAACAGATGTGGAACCCAAGTCCAACAGTACTTTCTAGGGTTTGCAACATTTTGAAAATTTTAGATGGGGCAGAATTTGGAGTAGTATCTTATTGTAGATAAAGGAACAGGCAAGTTATTATAATAGACAAATACTGAGAGACAGTTGCACCTCCCACTTAGAGCAAATCTTCCACCAACATTTTGTAGAACTATCTTCAGGGGATAGCTGTGTAGCTTGAGTCCTTAATGTAGTATAGAATCCGTGTTATAAAATATAAAAAGAAGAAATAGAACTATTTAGAGCAACTATTATGATGGAGTTCTAGCCTTTGAGTTCTTTCACCTCGGCGGAACCTCTCGTCTGAGCTCTGCAGCTGTTTTCCGGTCTGCTGTCATGCCGTAACCACTGCGCCGTGTCTCCCGCTGTCTGCAGGGCATGCGAGAGGCTAAAGGTGCCTCAGCTGCTGCCCTTGCACTGCGTGGAATCTGAGGCGGCAGCTTGGCGAGGGCGGTGGGCAGCCTGGGCTCAGCCACACCGTTCCACGCGGTGCTCCAGCTTGGCACTCTCAGAGGAGCTGCGCTGGGCCAAGCGGCTCGTGTCCCAGCGAACAAGCCTGATGGAAGGGCGATTGGCGGCATCAGTTTGAGAGGCTGAGATGCTCAGCTAAACGACCCAGCAGCTCGGATCCCTGGGGGCATGTCCCAGGGCACCATTCACGGTTCCAAGGTCCCTCCACTGTGTCAGCTTGAGAAGGTTGGGCGCCTGACCAAGCCACTCAGCCAGGGCCAGGGTCCTCACTCGGGGAGCATGCTCAGGCTCTACGGAGGCTGCCACAGAGGTGTGCCGGGGCATCAGGCCGCGGTAGAGGCTTGTCCTGGGCCCTGCTGCTCATTGCTTTTGCCGTCTTCCTCTGCCACGAACGCCACCTCTCAACCATGCCATCCTAACTTGGAGCAAGCTGATTATGGACTAAAACCTTCACGCCTGTTAGTGAAAGAAAGCCTTTGTCCCTTGACTTTAGGTGTTTGAAGACGCACAGGGACAAATTCACTTCGCTCTCTTACAGCAGTGGTGTAATGGGCAGCAGGCTTGAATTCCTCATTTTCATAAGAGGAGTGGGAAATAATTCGTAGTATTTAAAAAAATCATACTTAGGGCTGGTGAGATAGCTCAGTGGACTAAAGCGCCTGCTTAGGCAAGCTTAGGCAACTGCAGGGACTGCCGTTCGATCCCTGGTACCACATGCTGTGCCAGCCCCATCACCAGGGCAGGCTGAGCTGGCTATAACATAAATAAAGTTTAAAATAAGTAAAAAAAAAATAAAAAAATAAAAAACATAGTATGCAACTTTTCCAGACACAGTATTAATTATATTTTCAAAAGAAATAAGGAAGTGTTCCATGTTTTTTTTTTTTTATGAATTTTTACAATGCATTTATTTAGTTGGTACAAGGCCTTACTACGCAGCTCAGACCCCTAGCGATCTTCTTGTCTCAGCTTCCCCAGGGCTGGGCCTACAGTCTATACCACCACACCTGGTTTTGCTGGCCAGCACTGTGCGCCCATGGTTCTGCAGCCAACGTGGCATGTGGCACTGGGGATTGAACCTGGATCTTTGCGCTTGCCAGGCAGGCTCTTAGATTGCTGAGCTATCTCCCCAGCCCCTGTATTTCTTTGCAAGTGAATTTTTTACTTAAGATGTATATGTTCAATGAGGAAGCAGGATTAATGGTATAGCCTTTCTTAGTTATCTAAATGGAAGTTTTAGATTTTTTTCACTTGGAAGAATTATAAGTAGCTTTACAAGCATCATCTGACTAATTTTAGGTTTGTTTTACTGGCCAGGGAAGGGAGACATTAAACAAGTCTTTTCACATCCCAGGGTAACCCCAGCAAATAGCAGAGGTTTTAGGAGATAGGTATGAAGCATCTCAGAGGCAAAGGGCAGGGAAATACGACTGGGAAGCTGAGGGCAGCGAGGTGTCACCTCAGCAGTGTCTCCTTTAATCTGCCCACGGCACGATACAGAGGAAAACCTGATCCCGACGGGGGCAGTCAGGGTCTTTCTGAGTCGGGATTCGGAATCTTATGGAATCCGGCTTTGAGTCCAGGCTTCCTCTACTTCTTACCCTGCTGTCTCGCGGAATAGAAAGAACGGAAACTTGGTTTTCATCTCACAATCTGCGCTTCTATTCCGTGGGCTTCATGCACAGATCGTGCACGGCTCCCTTCCTCTCGCTGCCGCCCTTGCAGGCGTCCACCCACTCGGGGTCAGAGAGTGTGAGGTGAAGGCGGAGACACCAGCTGCGTGGCACGGCGAGAGCAGGAAAGGGGCAGCGACAGGACAGTCGGCCTGCGCTCCCCGCCCCGCCTGCACCACGCCTGCGTTGGTGGTGAGCCGTGCCAGAAGTGGTCCCCACGTGCCAGAAGCGGTCCCCACGTGCGAGACACCAGGAAGTTTCCTTCAGGCTAGCATTGGGGGTCCGAGCTCCAAGTCTTTCATTAGCCCAGACTCAAGTCTTTTTCCCATGAAAAGAGACATTCGGGGCATTACGCACACGTGTGTCATTGATCATTTCTTGCTCAAGCACGTGAAAATTTCTCTATGAAAACTGGGGTTCACACAAGGTTGATAGTGAAGGAAGGGGGTGAGGGAAAGTGACACTGGGTGCAGTCAGAAAGGCGTTGGCTTGGTCAGGGAAATGCATTTACTTAATATTGAAATGAAAAATAAAAATGTTCTGAAAAATAAAAATGTTCTGGTAGACTTAGCATGTTGAAGCTAAGATAGCTAAATGTACGGGGAGAATCTGGCTTACAGAAGGCTCAGAAGAAGAGTCCTCTCATCTTGCGGACTGAAGCCATGACTTACACCGCAAGGCAGGAGATAGTTGTTTCTTCTTCTTCTTATTATCATTGTTATTATTATTATTGTTTGTGTGTGTGTGGTACCGGGGGTAGAATTTTGGACCTTACACATACCAGGCAGGAGCTTATGCCACTGAGCTGTCTCCCTGGCCCAAGTTATCTGTCATTTTATTACACAATTGTTAGACCTATAAAACCAGATTCCCTTGAAGAAGATCCAGATTTAGCAGAATCTGAGTTTTGCTTTATAAAGTAAGACTCTGACTTTAGGAATCATCCAATGCTGGACTTTCCATATGAAGAAATGATCAGAGGAAACTCAAGTCATACTATGAATTATGAGTGTACTTTGGTTAGACTACAAACCTCTACATTCATAGGGAAGCATTTCTGTGTGAAAAGCTTTCAGACTTCATAGTACAGCATACCCAAAAACAAATGACCCTGCAAAGTTGGTAATGGAGATCTGTAATAAACTGGAAAATTGAGCCTAAATGAAGTTTTGGGGTTCTACAATTACATCTAACTTACTCCATGCCTTTGAATTAAAATGCATATACCTAGTAAAACTTTTCAAAGGGTCAAAAAGTTGAAAATAGTGAACATGCTATCTACTGTATAGAATGGGCACTTGCTTTATTGTAGTTGTCATTTCAGAATCCAGGTTCCATCACATCATCAGGTAATCAGACCTTTGAAAGAGCCCATTAAAAAACATTCCAGCCCACCATCTCCCTAGATCACCTGTAATTCCCGAATGTTCCTCCTGCCCGTCTCCTCCTGTCTCTTATCACCCAGACATGGTACAATTTGGTTGTTCCTTTGGTCTGGGCTTTAGTGAATATAGACCACACAGATTGCAGTATTTGGGCCGTGACAAGTGTCATTCAGACATGATGCGATCCCTCCTAGCATTTATTTACTTACCTTAGTCCAGCGTCTATAGGATCTCACTAGGTAGATTGGACTCAGTGATCCTCCTGTTCTCAGCCTCCCAAGCGCTGGGATTACAGGCGTGCACCACCACGCCCAGTCTCAGTCACCCTGTCAGCTCACCTCGGGGGTCAGGGCCAGCAGGGCACCCTGGGGATTGAACTTGGGCTCGCTGCACCTGCCTAAGCAGGTGCTTTAATCCGCTGAGCCTTCTGGCTGGCCCTTTATATATTCTTACATATTGAGGTCTGCATTTACCATGGAACAGCGATTAGAGCTGGGGCCCACAGAGGAGACTGCATAGTGGGGGTCATCCATAGGTTGACCCACTGATGAGCTCACAGCAGGGTGGGCCACTAACAGGGTGAGGGCCGTGTTGGAGGAGACGGTCCCTGGGGAGTGCGCCTTTGTACGCAATGCCTTCCTGTGGGCACCTCACTCTCCTGGCTGAGTCTCCTTCACTGTCTGCGTCACTGTCGTGAGGTGACCAGCTTTCCCCTACCATGGCCTTTCACCATGACGCTACTTCTCTGGCGCTCATGGACCACGGACTGCAGTCTCTGAAACTGTGAGCCAAAGGCCGGCTCCTCCCCTGAGCTTGCCATCGTACATTGGTCACAGCGATGAAAAGCTGGCTCACAGAGCCATGCGATGCCAGTTTGTTTTCTCTGGCATTGTCTGCTTACATATTAATTATGTTAGCTTTTGTGTATCTGAATAATGAGAAGTGTTTTCGACAAGGTTGTTTTAAAGCAAAGCATCTTCTAAATGTTGCTTCCCTTGCAGTAGATCGCCATCCCACTTCTCCACTCGCCTTGAGCCGTGGCCCCAGCCACGCTGGTGCCTCAGGCACCGAGGTCTTGCCCAGTTCTTCAGAGTCCCGCTTTAGATCCTAGGAGTGAACTTCTTTTGCCTCTGTCACTGTTTCTGGAAACAAGGATGGGCGTTCAGGAAGCGAGCCTGTCTTAGTCGGGGCAAGGAACTGATTTGTAGCAAGGCCCACAGCTCCTGGTGGAACCTCTGTGATGACTATGAAAGATATGTGTGGGTCAGATACTAGCGAGGGGCGGCAGAAAGATGACTCTTAAGATGACCCCAAGTGTGCGCATGGAGGGCTCCTGACTTTGCACTGCTAATTTATACTTCCATAGTGAGGGGCTCAAGGAAGAGAGCTGCAGGCTTTGAAGAGGGCATAGCACAGCGGGAGGTACTGGCAATATGGTTCATTATTGCCTTACTTTGTTAGTACATGGGTGCAGTACAGATCTTTGTGGGAAGTTGGTACATGACCTAACAGGACTTAATTCCCCCTCACCTTTCCTTACCCCTCCTCACTCCACCTGCACCGCACCCCCCTCTTCTCAGTACTGGATGCACATGTGCATCTTTGCGTGGAGTGGCGCCTGTGCAGGGCGACTCCCCGAAACTCTTTCTCTCCCTTACTCCCCACCCCCCTTGAGCTTCACCATGGACCATCTAGCTCCCCGCTTCCTGCTGTCTTTTATGTTATGTTGTATTTTTATTCTGGGAATCTCACATAGGGAAGCCCTGTGGTATTTAAGCTGTGTGTCTCATTTATCTCTCTGAACTTTATATTCAAGCGCACTCATTTTCCTACACGTGACTCGGGTTTATCTTCCTTCACGCAGAGATACTCCATGGTGTGTAAACAGCGCGTTTTATTTACTCATCCATCTGCTGATGGACACAGGGGCCACCTCCAAAACTTAGCAAGTATGAGCTGTGCTGACTCAGCGATTCCATATCCGGGCATCTTCACGAAGAATCATAGATCATGCTTCAGAGACGCATGCGCACAGCCGTGTTTATGCCAATACAACTGAGACAGCATGTTCAGACAACACCGCTAAGCGGGAAGTGCTTTGCCAGGGACCGTAAACATTGCTAATTTTGCTTTCAGATGAGAATTGGACTGCATTCCGGGTCAGTGTTCGCTGGAGTTGTCGGAGTGAAAATGCCCCGTTACTGTCTTTTTGGAAACAATGTCACTCTGGCTAACAAATTTGAGTCCTGCAGCATGCCGCGGAAGATCAACGTCAGCCCAACGACCTACAGGTACTGATAGCTCTGTTATTTTTGGTTTTGTACACGTGCCATTTTTCTCTGTTGGTCTCATTCAGGTTCTGTACGTCTTGTCTTAGGTGATCACGAAGGGTAAAGAAAAGCAGTAATTTCTATAACTTTCACTCTTTAAGATAAGAGTCTTCCGACACATTTGTAACCCAATGGCGAGTCTCAACAGGGGTCGCAACTTCTTCCAGACACTTTCTTTAGAAATCATTTATTAATGATCTTGGGGTATTGTTAGGTGCTCTGATATCAGCTATTGTACAGCACTAAAATTCTAGCACGAGCCACCCAGAGTTAGTGTACCTACAATCACCAGTGTCTTAGTTACTTTTTTACTCGTTGCTGGGACAAATAGCCAACACTCAAAATGAAGGAAGGAAAGGTTTATTTGGCTCACAGTTCATGGGGGTTTTAGTCCGTATTTGGCTGGCCCAAGGCTGAGTGGAACAGGGCAGAGAGCATCAGTTCATGGCAGTGGAACAGCAACGAGATGGTGGCAGAGGTAGCCAACCAAATAGGGCAGCGGAGAGCAACAGCTACAGCTCTAGTATGTCTCTATATCTCTCTTTATATTCCTATCAGGCTCTCTGCCTTAGGATATCTGCCCTAGACCACACCCGTAGTCCCAGCCCTACTCAGACCGATAATCCCATCAGTACTAAAACACATAATCCCAGTGATTCAGGAGTCAAGTCTCAATTTATAGAAGTCCCCGCCCAATGACTACATGACATTTGGGGGGACAACTAGACATAAACCGTAACAACCAATCATACAGCATAGTTGCTGAGAAGTCTTCCTTCAGGCAGAGCCTCGACACACGTCACGACTGTTAGGCTGCCAGTGCTCGTGACCAAATGGCTACGGATTCCATGGCTTCCAAGACCTCCCAAGGCAAACAGTTGTGCTGGTGTAACCCACCGTAGTCAGGCAGGTGTCACAGCGCCTTGCCCTGAAGGTCCTATGAGGATCAGTGCCTAGGCGATGGCAAGGTGATGCCAAGGAGGGTTCCAGAGACAGAGCTTTACTGTCTCCTCCCGCGTGGGACCACAGCACATCACTGTCCGGACACATCATGGGGCTCACCCAGAAGACGGTGCTGCCGAACCTGAGCTGTGGGGGCTGGACTCATTGGCTTGGTGACGCAGCCTTGACTGACTGACTCACTGGCCTTGTTCTGTTAACACCTCTGTCCTCCACTGGGGTCAGGCTAACCCGAAGCCTCAGCCTGCAATAGCATGATTGATTTCTTTGGAATCTATTTATCTCCAGCCATAAATTTAGAGGTGACCCAAAGGACTCATAAAAAGCCAGAATACTCATATAACCCAGGGGCTCTTGAGAGTTTTAGAAAATTCCTTCCTGTAATTAAGAACAGAACCAACTGAATTCCCTACTATGCCTCTGTTTTGGGGAAATAAAAGACCAGCAGATCATCAAATATTTTCCCTTGTTTTTATAGTCTCACAGACTAGTGGTAGATCTCTACCTACTAAGCTAGGAGCTCTGACTTCTTCAATACCATTTCACCTGTCTCTTAACAACATGCAGTTGGCAACCTAAGTCAGTAAAATCCTTGGTTATGGTATCACTTGTGTACCTTGAACCAGTAAGGTAGAAGTCTATCTACAGTGTAAAATTTGCCCCATTAAGAAATGTTAATGGCAGGCTGGGGAGATAGCTCAGCAGTCTAGGCACCTGCCTGGCAAGTGCAAGGACCAGGGTTCAATCCCCAGTGCTGTGTACCGTGCTGGCCCCAAAACCAGGCATGGTGGCACAAGCCTGTAGCTCCAATGTGATTCTAGGGCTGGGGAGACTGAGCCTACAGGACCACTATAAATCTGGACTGCATAGTGAGATCCTGCATCCAATAAATAAATAAATAAATAATTAATTAATTAACATTTTAAAGCAACATTAATGGAAATCTTCGAATGATAGAATCAGCTTCCAGGTTCACATAGTAGATAAGTTGTGTTTCCTGTTCTTCAGCTCTCTTTGCAGTGCCTTCTTTCTACTGAAGGCTGCATCTCCTTTCCTGCCCACCCAGCTGATGACTCTGCTGTGCAGGTCACAAAGATGCAGGGCAGTGACAAGAACCATGCTGTCTCTGCAGGGTGGAAACACCAGTGCTCTGTCCTGGCGTTGCTTCTGTCACACTGGGCCAGCAGCTCTGCTTGATCCAGGTCCCCTAGGGGCCGCCCCATCTTCTACAGCTTCTCAGTTGCAGTGGAATAGGCTAAGTAGGGCCTGTTTTCTTTCACTGTCTCCTCAGGGACGCCATCAGAGAGCCCACTGCTTCTGCTCTCTCTCCACCATGTGCTGGCATGTTGCTGGGACAGTGCTGCTGCTTTTCTGTGACTGTCTCCTTGGGGAAGGAGGCTCATGCCTGTAGCTCCAGCCACCAGGGAAGCTGAGGCAGGGGGGCCGCCCCCACCCAGGAGCCTAGGGACAGCCTAGGCAACACAGTCAGGTTGTGGCTCAAGAAAAGTCAATTAATTAAGTTCAATTTAAAAATCAACATTCATGCTCTCACTTTTCAAACCTTTCCTTGTTCCTTCTGTGAGTCCCCACAGAGCTACACACTAACTGGATGAGCAGCTAACACATTAAGTCACCTGACTGCTGGAGCCCGCGTCCCACCTCTTGAATGGCACTGCCATCCGCATGGTTCTTGGACCTGAGGTGCATGTGCGCAGCCTTCTCTCCTCCTTGCTCTCCACCTGGGCCTGGCATGCACATCCAGAGGGTGCCCGTGGTCTCCAGCTGTGCCCGGTCCCGAGCCACGCCTTGTCACCCCCTGCTCTCTTCACAGGACACTGATGTCCAGGGCGGCACAGCTTTCACCCCCTTGAGTGCATCTGAATGACACTGTCCCTTCCCCTGCACACAGGAAATGCTTATGTTTTATCTAAAGGACCAGAAACAGTGTATTTTACTTAGACACGAAATCAACACTACAAAGTACTGTTGACCACAGGAAGCCAGAGGACAGGCCCATCTCACGCCGCATGCCGTGTCTTTCCACGACTTTCTTTGGATCATTCCACCACTTTGTTGTATGATTATTTTAAATTGACCAAACATGGATCTAATTCACAAGAATTTAATGCATTCGCTTTGAGAATTCCCTTTGGGCTGGATTGCCAGAAGATGACTTTTGAGGGGCAAGAAACTAAAGGAGGAACCTCACACTTTTAGCCAATTTCTACATATCAGGCTGTCTTAGTTACCTTTTACTCATTGCTGGGAGAAATACCTGACACTCAAAATGAAAGAAGGAAAGGTTTATTTAGCTCACAGTTACTGCAGGTTTCAGTCCATATTCAACTGGCCCAAGGCTGAGTGGAACAGGACAGAGAGCATCCAGCTCATGGCGGTGGAACAGCGACAATGGAGACAGAGGCAACCGACCAACCAGGGGAGCAGAGAGCAACAGCACTAGTCTCTCTGTCTCTCTTTATATTACATTCAGGCTCTCTGCCTCAGCTTACCCGCCTTAGGCTACACCCATAATCCCGGAAGTACTCAAAACACATAATCCCAGGGATCATGGATCAAGTCTCAAACTCTAGATCAGTACTAAAACACATAATCCCAGTGACTCTTGAGTCAAGTCTCAATCTATAGAAGTCCCTGCCCCATAACTGCATGAGGCTTTGGGGAGACAACTAGACATAAACCATAATACAGCCTATGGCTGCTCTGGCAGATTGCAGGTCCTGAATAAACTGTTTTAGCACTAGATATCCAAGCCAGGGCAATGAGCCATAGCTCAGCAGTACCCGCTCTGCTCGCAGCATCGCTGAACCCGCATAGAGGACTGCAAGAAGCCAGGGTCTGCCGTCTACTGTGGCGAGTTAGAGCGTGCGCACCAAAGTCCGTGCCTGGTAGACAGTAGCCACTCCCAAATACTGCTGTTTGTAATGAAACCACACTTTTCATCCGTTTTCCTTTGCAGTTTACACTTTGATTGATACGCTCGGCAAGGATTAGTTAGGCGAATACTCCCACTCACTATTTCACTCAGAGACTCTTCTTGGTGTGTTTCTAGTCAGTGCGCTTCTTCAGTTCCTAGGAAATCAGGGCCAAACCGAAGGGCGGTGCTGCCCCACCCCTCCGCCATGGGTGCCACTCACCCAAGGCGCCGTGGCTGCTAAGTGGCCGGTGTGATCTGCCTGAGCACAGAACAAGCAATTTTCTTAGAAGCTGGTTTAGAGCTCGGGGTTAGTCACTGTTTTTATCCCTGGCCTAAACAGTAGGTAACAGTGCTTATTAAGTTCAAATTTCATAGAAAGCTGGGAAAGCAAATGAGAAACAGGATCAGTAGCTTAATCCTTAAGATCTGAATCTGAACGAGTTTAGCTTAGTGGGCAAGTAGGGAGTGGTGAATGGTGAGGGTTGGCAGAGACGCGCTGTACAACAAAAATGTCCCAGATAGGTCCTAAACACTCGGTTGAGTCCAACGGTGCACAACTAAATGTTATACAGGTTTCCATTTTGAAAAATCAAAAAATCATTCTCACACCATTTCTCTTTCATTTTTTTCACCCATACCTTCTTCTTTGTGTTATTTATGTGCTTTGTAACTTGATGAATGGCCAGTCGCTGACCACCTTCAATTTAGAAAGCTTCACCCCACTGCATTAGAAGCCTATGTGGGATTTATTGTCACTGGACTATTACTAGATAGGTGGGGTTGCTTTATTTTTGTTATTTTAAAAATACTGCACATTTTGTTATTTCAACTCTTTGTGTAGTGTTTGTTAACTGCTGGTGGCAGTTAGCAGGACGTCACTGGCACTGTGGACTCGCTTCTCACTGCAGGGCTTGGGGCTGCATGTCGGCACCCCAAAAGCCCATCAGTCCCCCACAACTGTTTGCAGAGAGAGCGGTGCACACTCCATGCGGTCCCTTTCGGTTCCTATGTGATCGTTTCTGCTAATATGACACTGTAATCTGTTATTTTCATCTTTTCAGGCTACTCAAAGACTGCCCCGGCTTTGTGTTCACCCCTCGGTCCAGAGAGGAGCTCCCACCCAACTTCCCCCAAGAGATCCCTGGGGTGTGCCATTTTCTGGATTCATACCATCAAGGCGCACACTCGGAGTTGCGGTTCCGGAGGACAGACGCTGACGGGGGCAGCGCCAACTTCCTCGGCAAGGCGTCGGGGGTCGATTAGCAAGAGGTGTGCCTGTCCGCGGGCCTTCAGGCTCTGACTCCCTGCGTGGAGGCGCAGAACCTGGGAAAGCACTTTAGGACCAGAGGGCACGCACGTGGGCAGCATCCTTCTCCCAGGCAATGCGACAGAGCCACCTTCCTTTCAGTTCTTCAGCTCTTCTGCTCACGAGAAACCTCCGACGTGGCTTTCGGGGCAAACTCTGTTCTGCCGCAGTCTCCTCCTGCCTGCACTCAGAAGCAGCCCTGTCCCTGCGTCAGGCCGTCCCAGTGGCCATGCACGGGGGGTTGGCTGCCCGAGGGCTAAGCCGAAGCAGTGGCGGTCCCCGAAATTTGGTCCTCTTAGAGAAGCAGTGGAATAGAGCCAGCGACCTTGGCAAGTCGGTCCTGCCCCTTACCCCGCGGTTCATTGGTCATTTAGTCGCTAGCATAAGGAGCAGAGAGGCTAAGCTGTTGCTTGCTTTGTTTCCTCTGTTATTTTGGCTTCCTTTGTTTTTAGAAAATAGGCAGCCGGAAGTTAGGTGCAATACAGTATAAAGTACTACTTCTGTAAGCATCAAATGACATTATCAAAACGTTACGTCATAAAATAAGTGTACTCTTTGCTTGACATTTATCATTTTTATTCTGCACGTGGTAAAGCCTGTTTCAGTTGACATTAGGAATTTAATTCCTATTCCTCACTTAAATATGATAATTGTAAAAATATTCAGGACACAGAGGACTTATGGACTATGCATCAATGTGTTAGTATTCTAATTCAATTTGGGCAAGGGTAAAATGGGGTTAAAGTGTCCAACCAGGAAACTTACCATAAATCGGAACAGTAAAGCTTCTGTATGTGTGTGCACATTGACACACCCACATACAGACATGTGCACAAACAGGTATACACATATGTACACACGGAATAATTTGGACCTCTTTAGCAAATATTTTCAGTTGCCATTCTGAGCCTTGTAAAGTTTCTAAGAAAATCTAATTCCGGAAGTGAAATGCAAGACCTTTTCTTTATCAGTTTTTGATAGCTCCTTTTCCTTAAGTACGTGTGCTGAACATTTTCACATGTGTGTAGAAGTCGCAGGGGTCAAGGTTCTTTATTACTGAGTGGACACCTGTGAATTTTTTAGTTGAAGTACCTTGAAAATGTCCTCTAAAGAGATCACTACTGGTGGTAGAAGTGGGAGAAATTTCTGAACATTTTTCAGGAGCTTGAACTTTCTTTCTCTCTCCCTCTCTCCCATTCCCCTTCCCCTCCCTCTCTTCCCCTTCCCCTTCCCCTCCTTTCTTTCTCATTTTCTCCCCTCCCCTCCCTCCCTCCCCCTCTCTCTCTCCCTTTCCCTCCCTTTCCCTCCCTCTCCCTCTCCCTCTCTCTCTCACTTTCTCTCCTGCACCATCTGAACTTTTATGTTCCATGATATCAATCTAAGTGCTCCACACAATTTAAAAAATTTGCTCTGCTTGATTTGGGAAATGACTTGATTTTTAAAAGGAATCAAATGTAAAAGCAAAAAAAAAGATGAACATTACAATTTTGAAGCCAATATTAGTGGAGCCTCGTTTGTGCGGACTTCTCTGGAGTTCTGTGTCACGTCTCGCTTTGCAGTTTCTTGGACTGTCCCCAGTAGTCCCGAGCTAGCCAATAATGTCATCAGAAATAACACTCATTACCAACTGACCTCAGGACTCCCAAGGGTTCTACTGCAGATACTGTGAGGAGGACCACGTATATGAGCAGCACATGTATTTCATTAACACCACCCAATAACTGGGTGTACTGTAGCTTTGGGAAAACATTTTCATGCTCACAGTGATAAGAAGTTAACTAAATATGTATGAGGAAAATAAAAATATAAATGCTTTTGGTGAAACTGAATTTTATCACAAGGAAAATAATTGGAAATATAGGATATTAAGATGCATATTGAATCTTATCTGCATCAAATACATTTTAAGTAGATCCAAACTTGGTAGTAGATTATAATGTAAAAGTAAGTAAATGAGACTTCAGAAGCAGCGTTCATGGCCGGGCCGAGCACGTACCTGTCACGCGTGAGGGGTTGGTTTCCAGCACCTGCCAAACGGAGAGCATCTTCCGAGGGTCTCTGCTACGTCACCACCCATGCAAAGACAGAGCAAATGGGGAAATGGACATAATCCAGGTGAAGAAGTTGTGTGAGCTCCTTGCACTGTTCCTGCATCATTTCTATAATTTTGGCATTTTAACAAAATAAGAACTACCAACAAATTGTATTTTCCTGGAAAAATTGTGACATCTGTGACAGGTTCCCTAGAATACCCTATGAAGTCCTATGAACTATGAAAAATGAAAATAAAAGAAGCAGTAAGACTGAGTCACTGGTGTCTGCTCCTTCTCCCACAGTTTCAAACAAGGGAGATGGCAAATCTTAAAGGAAGAGAACGATAAACATCAGATAAAATTTTGAAAGGTAATTTCCAATAAAGCACGCATAAGATCGGAGAGGACTGTGGCCCTGTGCCTAGATTTCGGAGGAAGACGACTCCCATTCTACCCTGCGTGACCTCTGCCCCATTTTCCTTCCCTTCTTCCCTTCCTTTCCTCCTGAGGCCAGGCCTGTGATGTTCCCGGCACTACATGCTCAACATTCTTCAGGGTTTGTTTTGATACAGCCTCCCTAGTGGTTCAGGGGCTCTGCGGTGGGGTGCCCAGCTGCTTCCTCTGTCAGTGCAGGATTGCAAGTGTATGCATGTGTGTGTGTGTGTGTGTGTGCGTGCGCGCGCGCGTGCAGGTCACTGTGCTTGGCTGCATCCTGAGCTGAAGCTGGCGTAGCTGGCAGTAGACTCTGGACAATCTCAAGGTGATTAGGCTGCAGATCCCTGAAAGAAGAAAGGAAACGCGGTTGTGTGCTAGCCTACCTGCCTTCATACGCCTTCTGCTAAGAGCACCAGTCATCGCAAGGAAGACTTGCCCGGGCCTATGCCATGCTTGGTGAGACAGCATAGCACGGCATAGTCTGCTCTTCAGTTCCGTGAACAAGTGAAGGAGGTGGTGAACAAGCTGTGTCTCCTGACAACAGATCAGGGCTCCCCGAGGTCACTCAGAAATCGCCCAATGTGCAAAACCACGGTCAAGTCCAAGATTCTACAATATTTTAAAGTTCCTATTGTGTTTTCAGTTGACATATATGCCGCTCACTGTAGCAGTTCCAGGAAAGGCATGGAGGGCTGGCCACAGCAGTGTTCGGCACATGTGCCTGCCCCCAGTGAATCGTTATCAGTAAGTGGCAACTCCTTTTGTCACGTATTTTGTTAGAGCAGCTTGCTAGATTCTGCTAACAGCAATCTAAAGTAGCTTATCAAGAGAAAAAGATTTATTTTCACTAATATTGTGGTAGGTTTGGGTCTATTAGCAGAACCGAGGGCTGTAGGGCCCTCCTGTGTGCTGTGGGTGCTGCTGGTGGCCGCATGTCACAGTGGGAAGGGACACGCTGCACTCAGAACACTAAGGAGGACAGTGAGGTCCAGCACCGTCCACAGCCTGGCTCTCTCACCTTACTCCACAAACTCCCGCGCTGACGCCTCCAACCTGCAGGCCACTGGTTCCGGATCCAAATGACTCCTTTCATTGAGCAGTAAGAACCGCGTTTGTTTCTTCTATCTGTGCACTTGGATGCTAACATACTATTTTGTAGTAGTTCTTGGATAGCTGGACGGAGCACACATGGGAGAGGTGAGCGGGGACTCACACAGGGGCACCGCAGTTCCAGTGAGGAGGAAGTCCCGGGAGGAGGACTTCCGGAGAAGGATGACTTCCAGGGGAGGACTTCCGGTTTGCCCCAGAAGAGAAACTCAGGGCTGCAGACGCAGCACGCAAGTGGCACAGCTTAAACACTTGGTAAAAATACAAGGCTAGCCTGACATTTGCAAGCAGGAGCTGTGTACTCTATTTCTCAGGGTATCTTGAGTCACAGGCAGTCTTGGGGACTTCTACAGGAAAGGGGAGGTTCTCTCCTGTTGTGAGTCCAGGCACTCCCTGCGGTGGGAGCAATCAGTCTCTTTATAGGAAATGTGGGAATAGTACAAGGAATTCTCTATGGCTTTTTTTTTTTTTTTTCAGGGGGCGGGCACTCTGGATTATATACATTTCCCCACTTCCTCAGTCTTCGTGTGTGGCCCTCATTAAATTCAAGCCTCCTTCTGCTCTTCGTGTGCCGGATTCTGCATTCTGATTTCCCTCCCAGGACTCGGGATTTAGCCCGGGTGCCATGCATGCCTAGGCACATGGTCTTGCAGGGAGCCACACCCCAGCCCTAGATTTCACATTGCTGATGAGCTGCTCCGTTGCACATTTTTCTTTTATGATATTGATGGCGGGTACTCAGTGGCACTAACTCAGCATTACACATTTTATTGCCGTCTGTATTCATCTTAAAGCAGCTCTGCTTTTAGCCATATCCACATCGGATGAGTCCACGCCATCCCCACATTTTTAACAGCAGCTATCTCTGTAGCTTCTTACCGATGCCTCTTCCTAAATATGTTGAATAGAAACAACCAGTGACTTCATAAATGCATACAATTCTAGTTTTAAAAAAGTAAACAAAAGACAGGACAGTCTAAAAGCTATACTTCTTTTATAAGATTAGTACAGACTCATTTCCATCAAAACAAACTTAGTTTTACAAAATATCAAGCTGTTAGATGCAAGCATTGCAGTAGAAATCAGGACAAAAATGGAGACCCAGGACTGACTGAATCTTGAATTTTGTGGAGGAAACTGTTAGAAGTTGTGACAGATTTTTGGGCTTTTTAATCTTTCAAGATATGTAATGTCATAAGATTAAATTGCAAACAAATATTCTAAATTGTAAAGAAAATTACTTGGCAGGAAAAAGAATTGCATAATGCCTACCCCCAAGGATTTTCCAAGCTATTTGCTTCTGAAATGCTGCCTATCCCGTCTTCATGGAAGAAAGAAGTTCAAGTTACCTTCAGGGTAAACTGAACCAACAAAGTAAAACAAAATACAGGTACAACAATTAGACAGTGTGCTAATAGTACACACCAAAGATAAAAGCACCAAGGCTGAGGCTCTTTGGAAAGTTGTGATGACCATGATGGCAGGATTCTGTGCCACTGGAAATATTTCGGCAATTTATACTGGCAATTCCTAGTAATACAAAGCTGTTTGACCTCCAGCCATTGTTTAATCATGAGGTCCCTTCTCCCCTGAATAAACTGTGTCTTTTAAAAGGTAATGAAGTGGTCAGCCCTGGCCAGACATGGCGATGCATAGGTGTCAGCCCCGCCAGCACTCAGGAGGCTGAGGCAGGAGGATTGCCACTAGCTGAAGGCCAGTCTGAACTACACAGTGGAACTCTGTCTCAAAATATTATACCATATCTATCTATCTATCTATCTATCTATCTATCTATCTATCTATCTGAGAATTTACTGTTCTTTTACTCCATCCTACATAGAAATTAAATATTCCTTATAGGCCACCGATTGTCACTGATACAGAGCGGGGTTCCCCAACCTTTCAAATTCTTGCTCCCATTAGTGAAGTATTCCAACCACTCTGCCTGCCTCTCCTCTTTCTCTCTCTGCATGTACATGTACGTACGTATCCACGCTTACATACAAGTGTAATGCACGACCCTCAGTGCGTTAATATGGCTTTAGTGTCTTTTCTAAGGAGCATGATGCAAATCGGAATTTTGGTGTCCCTTCTACCTGGCTGAGTGAAGCACCGTTACGCTCTGCTTTGGAAGCTCCTCCAGGCAGCCACTGGGTTCCTTTTGTATTGAGTCACGCAATACCTTAAGATCTACACAAGAAGACAGAGATCAGCATGTCCCCCAAAACGTGCCTATGACCTTACACCCCAAACACGCCAGGCACCCGTTCCCTTCCTGCTTTTCCCATCTGTCTGAGCAAGAGCGAAGCCCGTCATGGACAGGCCTGGCTTGAAGTCCTTTCGCCTCTCTCACTCGCTCTTCCAAGTGCACACTGCAGATAACCTCTTTCCAGAGAGAGAGCTGTGTGCAGAGCAGGGGAAGAGCCGAGGAGTTGCCAAGAGAAGGACGCTCACTCCGGAGCTGGAAATAGTCTGGACAGAATCTTCTTGAGGCTGATGCAACTTAGGAATTGCTGGCATGCCTTCCCAGGAAGTTCCCTGTGCAGCGGGTCGCATTCATTTTTCAAACTTGAGATAAACTGGAGAATAGAACAGAAGTACAATACACTGGATTTTATCTGGAAACCAGACTGTAAACCTGTACCTTATCTAGAAATTAAAACAGCAGGGCTGGGCTGGGCTGGGCAGTCTAAGCACCTGTCTGAAAAACACAAGGTCCAGAGTTCAACCCCAGGTACCACGTGCCATGCTGGCTCCAGAACCAGGGCCGGTGCTGCCTGCCCATAATCCCAGCACTGGGGAGGCTGAGACAGGAGGATCGCTATGAGTCAGAACTATATATATCAGGGCTACGTCCCAGGAATCCACATTTTGAATACAGTCTCTAAGACTTTCACTGGCTTTGCATCTCAGGAACCTGCCTCAGGCACTTGCAAAGGACTAACGAAATCCAGGAGTGCTGCTGGGGGCAGATTTTGCTCAGCACTGACTTATCTCTCCATGGATTGCTAGGAAAGCCTGACGCACAGGGGCCTCTGCCTCCCGGCCACAGGGTCCTTCAGGGCGCAGGAGGAGGACAGGCAGCCTCCTCGGGCCCCTTCCATCTTATTCACTGCAATCTGTACTGCACTGCCTGGGATGTGCCAAATAAGTACGAAGAGGCCAGAGTGGAAGTTCTAGGCAAACCCTAAAGGTCAGACCATCCTCCATAGGGTTCCTCCTACTAACAGAGGCAAGGAATTCTCTCCAGGAGTCCGTGCCAGGGAGCGGCTGCGGTGCCACCACCGGAAGTGGAGTGGGAGAGCTGTGGTCTAAAATGCCAGGAACTCAGTTACTGAGATTTTACTGCTTTATACTCAGTGGTCTGACTGATAACCTTTATTGTACTGCATGAAAAACAACAGCGTGGTTTTCATTCATGGGCCTGTCCCTGAAATGTGACTCACGTCTGAATCTTTTCCCCAGCCCCGGAACTGCGTAGCTACAAACAGCATTGCTCTCCTCACTCCCAGCCTCCTCCAGCTCTGTCATCACTCCCGTTTCCTGAAACATGATTCTTAACCCCCGTGATAAATTACTTCCCTCTCCTCGTTCCTTATTATAATCTCATCCCCCTCTTCTTTCTCTCACTGTATTTGGTACAGGGTCTCACTATGCAACTCAGACTCATAGTGATTCTCCTGTTTTCAGCCTAACCAGCACTGGGATTACAGGCCTGTGCCGCCACGCAGGGGCTCGTTTGCCAGCATAGCCCTCTCTGGGGGCTGGGCTGGAGCAGCTTACAAGACCGGTGATCAAACCCTGATCCTTGCACTTGTCAAAGTAGATGCTTAGCCCGCTGAGCTGTCTCATTGGCCCTTTCCTCGTCTCGTCTCGTCTCGTCCCGTCCCGTCCCGTCCCGTCCCGTCCCGTCCCGTCCCGTCCCGTCCCGTCCCTTCCCTTCCCTTCCCTTCCCTTCCCTTCCCTTCCCTTCCCTTCCCTTTCCTTTCCTTCCTTCCTTCCTTCCTTCCTTCCTTCCTTCCTTCCTTCCTTCCTTCCTTCTTGCTTTCTTGTTTTCTTGCTTTCTTTCTTGTATTTTAGGGAAGGGCCTACAGGGTGTTCAGGGTCTCACTACCATACCAGACGCCTAGTGATCTGCCTGTTTACAGCCTCCCAAGAGCTGGGATTACAGGCACAGGCCACCATGTCCAGTCTCAATTGCCTTCTCAGTGCACCCTTAGGGTGGGGCCAGCCCGTCAGCCCAGGGATTGAACCCCTAGACCTGTGCCTGCTTGCAGGCATTTTAATCTGCTGAGCTATTTGGCTGGCTCTTCTTCTCTTCATTCTTAATGCTTACATATAGTGAAGAAACAATTAATCTTGGGAAACGGACCAAAGAATTTAATTATGGTTAAAGATTATTTTCTAGGTGTGAGGAGACAAGAAGGCAAAAACAACTTTTGATTCTAGAATCCACCTACCGGTACAAAGAATGCAGACACTTTGTAACTCCCAGAGAGGCAACCGGCCAATAGCGCTATCTTCTTGAACAAGTCACCCCCCAATCTTCCTCTTCGGGTCACACACACTGTACAACTGACCCAAACCCCTTATGTTTCCCATCATTTTTGCCGAGGACATGAGGAGAATCTGCCCGTGGCACATGGGCCTCTCACGACCTTTTCAGTCTTCCTCCTGGTTTTGTGAATCACCTGATGTCCATAAGTTCTTACCTCTTGTTTAGGTTAAGTCAGTTGTAGTCAGTGATTTTCAAGAGCATACACCATGTGTGTGGAGACACAGGGGAGACTTCTGCTATCAACTGATGTCTCTGAAAGATTAACAGAAATATCACTGATGGATGTGTTCTAGCCAGTTTGGACTGCTATCCTGTCATGAAGGGCCAAATATTGTTGTTCTATGAAATGGACATTTTTTTCTCACAGAGGTCGAAGCCTGGAAGCGCAAGATCATGTGTGGGCAGCTTCAGGCCTGACCACAGTTCTCCTCCTGCCTTGGAGGCAGCTGCCATCCTGACAGGCCCTCACATGGTCCAGAAGAAGCCCTCACTTCCCTTTGCTATAGGGATATTGTTCTCACTTCGGAGGCTGCATCTTCATATCTCTGGCTATCCTGGTCCTTCGGAGAGCAGGGCCTTGCCACAGGATCTTTAGAAGAACGCCGAGATTTGGCTCACAACAAGGTCTCTGCAAGATCACAGAAAGATGATTGGCCTGTGATTAGAGCCCTTCTCCTGCTGTAACAAACCGCCACAAATTTAGGAACTTAACCGAGCCCTTATTTATTTCTCTTTCAGTTCTGGAGGTCAGAGAATCCTAAAGTCAAGGACTCAGCAGTTGTCCTTTCCTCCCGGGAGGTCTAGGACACGATCCCCTCCTGCTTCCAGCACCCCGAGGGTGTCAGCCGTTTTGGCTCAGGGGCTCTTTCCCCACTATTCTATCCTCTGCTTCCCTGACTTCATACTCCGCTTCCCTCTTCTAAGGTCCCTTGAGAGAAAACGAAGCCCATTCTGGAAATTCAGGATAATCTCCCCATGTAAATATGCTTGACTCGTTCACATCTGTACAAACCCACTAACATCTGAGGTGACAAAGTTGCTGGCTTTGGGGACTAGGATGTGACCACTTTGTCAGGAAATCTGCTGTCTGCCACAGTGTACGTAAGGTTACACATATAGGAAGAATAAAAAGACACATGTCAAAGTTCAGGGTTCCTTAACTCAGTTCAATCACTAAGCCATTTTTTTTTTTTTTTAATTTGAGAAAGCTGGCCAGGCATGGTGGTGCATGCCTGTACTCCCAGCACTTGGGAGGCTGAGACAGAAGGGTCGATGTGAGTTCAAGACCAGCCTGGGCTACAAAAGTGAGCTCAAGGGCAGCCTGAGCTGCATAGCAAGACCCTGTCTCAAAAAGACAAAACAATAATAATAATAATAATAATAATAGAAAGATTTAGCTTGACTAAAATTAGGTCTGCCTGAAATCAAACTGGAGAAATCACCACTATTTGTAGCAGATCAAAGCAAATCTGAGGGCTGGCAAGATAGCTCAGCAGACTAAGAGCTTGCTTAGTTCCGTGCAGGGCCAGAGTTTTATTCACGGCACCACAAGCCGTACTGGCTCTACCTCCTGGTGTGCTGAGCCGGCGACAAGTGTGGGTGTGGTGGCACACGCCTGTAATCCCAACACTAAGGAGGCAGAAACCAGGAGGATCACTAACGTTCCGAGCTGCACAGTGACACCCAGAAAAGAAAACAATTAAAACAAACAAACAAACAAACAAACAAAACAAAACAAAAAATCTGAGTTTCAGGTTTGGAAATTAGCATCCAACATTTGCAAAATGCTTATGAATCTCTTCACTATGAAAAAAGTGAAAATAATGGAGCAAAAAGAAGAAGAAGAAGAAGAAGAAGAAGAAGAAGAAGAAGAAGAAGAAGAAGAAGAAGAAGAAGAAGAAGAAGAAGAAGAAGAAGAATGGTGAATAGTTCAAGGCACCGAATTACATCATTGTACAGGACATGACACAAAAACACACCCTGGGTGGGCTGGTTTTCATCCACTTGGAGCAACAGCGTGGAACACGTCTGGAGCTGCGTTATTTTATTGACCCTGGCGTCTGCGTGTAGAGTGATGCCAGGAGGGATTCGGAGTCATCGCGCGTATTCTTTATGACGTTATTGTGGGATACAATCAGGTCATTTTAACTCACACAGCCCATGTGAAAAAGCATTACTTATGTGTTATGGACATATTGCTTACATGGATTATAAAGTTCTCATTGGATGAGTGTTTATCCTGTGTCAGGCTTGCTGGTCGTGTCCTGCACAAAGGCCACCACATTTAATTTCCAGAATTGCTTTGCTTTCACAGGAGGAAGCGGAGGCCCCAGAGAGGTTTGCGGTTTGTCTACAGCAGGGCCAATGAGCAACGTCCTGTGGTGGCCGTTCCTCTTTGTGGAGTTTTCTCACCTGAGGAATGCCTAAGGAGCGTGCAGTTCAGACAAGCTTCTCCTCAAGATAGCAAGTGAACCCAGCGTTAAATTTCGGCATCCCTAACGCTTCTCTATGGATGTTAAGCCCTCTTGACGCCTATCTCAGACACCATGGGGTAGGCGTCAGCAAGTGTGTGTTTGCAGAGGAGGGAAGGAAGGGAAGGTGTAGGCACTGCCCGGGTTCCCTGGAGTCCCGGTCGCTGTCACGTGAGCCAGTTTCTTCCCAAGCCAAGCAGGAGCAAATATCCATGCCCAGAGGCAAAAAGAAAGAAACACAGAAGGAAGTGGCCTGGGTTTCCGGTCAGTCGTCTACGGCGGGTCGCCGAGGCCTTCGCTGCCCCTTACATGCCAGCCTCTCGCTGCCTAGGCAGTTGGTACTATCCTGGAAAATGCATAGAACTGTTTCTGTCTACTTGACAACTAGAAGACGATGTGTGAGAGAAGATTCAGTAGGAGGCAATATTAATCCCAGGGGCATCATTCTACAGTATTCAGCTGAAATATACTCATTCCCCCAAACTTACCTGTGTATAGCCTCACAGATTACCAAGTACACGGTGTCGTGGTCCTTTCCTAGTGCCTGTGACATAACAGCCAACATACCCGATGCAAAGGAAGAAAGCTGCATCTTGGCTTCTGCTCCAGTCCCACACACACCACGCAGGGCAGGTGGCCTGAAGGCTGGAGGTGGAGTAGGAAGGAGCCCGAAGGGGACCTAGCTCCTCGATGGTCAGTGGTCATGCCCGGAAGGGTGCAGCCTCCTCCCAGGGCACCCCAGCTCCTAACAGTAGGTCTGCTGCGTAGCCTGCTGGGGTCGTTGCATGCCAAGCTAACCGTTTAATCACAGTGAGCTCGTCCCATCAAAGTTACTCATTGAAATCTTACGGAAATAGAGTGATTTGTGAAAAGCTGAGCTTACAGCATTTGCAAATATTTTAGCCTTGCTGGCATGTGTGAATATGCTTTTAATGTACTCTGAAAACAATTAAAACTGTTCAGAAACAATTCATATTACTTTTAAAATTATTACTGAAGACCCTTTGGGAGAAAATGTAAAAAGAGGAGCGATGTGTCATCTAAAGTTATTTTTTAAATTTATTTTTATTTGTTTGTTTACTTTTAATAAGAAATAACAATATGATAGTTTTAAAACACGTTAGTAGTACATGCACAATAATTGACATGTTGGATATTGTTATATGCAATTAACATAGTTATACAGAGTACAAGGTATAGACATGATAAATTTTCTATTCAATATTGGTAAGGAAAGAAAAACCAATTCTTCTCTTTGAACTGAGAGGAAGTAGTTGTATACATAGTCCAAGGTAAAGTTACTTTTAAATGCCAGTTAAACTTCCTTGAGAAAAGACAACAGATGTAAGCATACTTTTCTAGTTTTAATTTAAGCATCAAGGGCAGCATTAAAATAAATTGCTTAATACTTAAAAAAATAAATAATCCCCCATAACTCGATCACCCTCCAAATTCCCCAAATCTGCAGCCAGCAGCCTTCGGATGGACACTGAGATACAGACCATAGCACAAGAAAACGCACAGGTGTGTCAACGGGCAGTGCAGACCCTGTCTGAGGCTTTGACCCCTTGGCCAAAGGTGAGGGTCCTTGGCTTCCCCTGCTACTGATTTCTAAGAATCTGTGGCAGAAGTGTGTGGTCCTTAAGCAAAGCGTTCTGTCAGCTGTTCCTTGTGGTCCTCACAGTACCCTGAGGAAGGTGGCTGAGGCAGTGACTGTCAGACCATGCGATGTTCCAGGTTCCTTCAAGTGGCCGGGACAGCCAGGAAGAGGGAGGGCTGCACCAAGCCCTTCCTGGGGTTCAGCTCCTTGTGCCTTTGCTGCCAGTGAACTTACTTCATTTCTATAAGGGGCACAAAAGGGGTTCCCTCATGTTATCTGCTGATTCCAAAAGTATCCTGATCAAAATATTAGATCCCAGTTTCTGAGTATTTCCTGTGTGTCCACTGCCTGCTTTCACCATCACGTTTGTATTAAAACGTCCGTTGCCCACAAGTGACACGAGAGTAGCTAGTGTTCGTGATGTCCTGCCACCGGCGACGTTCTCAGCCCTGCACGCCCCGGGTGAGCCTTAGCTGGTGAGGGATAGTGAGGACTACAGCCGTGGACAAGGAGAATGGTGAAGTAACAACGCTTTTTGAGGAATACTGGAGAATTATAAGATCCCCATCCAATGAGAAATACATTTTTATACTCTTATCCAGGTAGTCTATGTTAGAATATGCTTATCTTTTATTTGCATATATAATATTTACCTTCAAATTTTGTTTAATTTGAAGAAAATCTTAAAACCCCCCAGGACTTTTTGAGAACAGCCATTCATTACGAGCTGAATTTTTCATGATTCTCAAGAGGTGTGGCTCCTGCTGAGAGGCTTTCTAGGCTGGCAATGTAGCTCAGTGGTAGAATCCTTCTCTTACATCCAGGAGGCCCTGGGTCTCATCTTTAGCATCAAAAATAAATCACACACACACACACACACACACACACGCACGCACGCACGCATGCATGCGCACACTCCTGTAGACAGACAGTATTTTTGAAATAGAATGTTCAGCTGAGAGTCTTTTAAACGCCCAGCAGTGCCCAAAATAAACTCATCTTTGACCTCACTGTGGTTAATGGACCTTTATAAAAATTTGATAATTTCTCCCAGCCATGTAAAAGTTTAAACTAAGATTATACTTCATTTTTCTATTGATCAAATTGAGCCTGCAAGGATAATGTACCACCTCTCTCTTAGCTACTTTTGTTGTTAGCAGGACAAATACCCAACACTCGAAGTCACAGGAGGAAAGGTCCGTTTAGCTCACTATCTGTAGAGGCTTCAGCTTGCTCTCGGCTGGCTCTAAGGTAGTGCGGCTTCACAGAGTGGAGCGACTCATGATGGGCAAAAGAGGACAGAGGCAAGGAGAGAGAGAGAGGAGGAGCCGTCCTCCCTTCATCCCTCCCGCTGCCTGCAGGGTACCCACCCTGGGGTGGTGCAGCACTCATACCTCAGTCTCAGCGCTGGACCATGAGTCAGCCCCAAGCTCTACATTCACCCTCCTCTGGAAGGCCCGCCCTCAAGACTGCCTGAAGCCTTGGACACAAACCTCAAATCTCCACCTAGCTTTTGTAAGTTTGTCTTAGAAATTAAACATAGTTTTCATTCCACATAGAGGAATATAGATACAGATATAGATGACTAGTTATTGTCACTGCTTTTAACTATTATAACATCAGTACTAAGCATCGTCCTAATTCACTTTCAACTTCCTTTCATTTTCATATAGATGTTAACTTTATAAGTAAATGTTTATATAAGGTAATACGTAATTATATATGACTAATTTTGTTGTCATAGGTCTTGTGGCAAGGTAACATTTAAATAATTGGATGTAGAGCAAGAACAACAAAATTTATTACAGGAGGCCTGATTATTGGGCATGTATGTAATGGTAGTAGGATCAGAAGCTTCAAGCAGAAATAAAATTTGAAAATGAAAGAAAATAGGAATTGACAGAGAATTATTGTATGAAGAATTACGGAAATGAGAGAAGCTCCGCAAAGGGGTCCACTGGTGAGGTCTTGATTCCATTACAGGAAAAAGGGGGAACATAGCACCCGAGTTGTGAAAAGCGCATGCAGAGGAATGAGAATAAATACCTCATGACATTTTTTTCTGTGTCCCTAAGCTAAGATTTGTTGCTCCTCTTTTGACAGGAAAGTCCTTAAAAATAATGTGTATAATAATCCTAATATTTAATGTACCCAATTAATTCATTCTTTATTGGTTGCAAGTATGTCTCCTTCAGTGTATATTTCTGAAACCTACATATTGCTTGACATTTATTTGTCCTTTGTTTACTAAGTGATCTTCGCATTGTCAGGGTGGACTCCAGCACCAGCTGGCCAACGCCCTGATCTCCTTCTTTTACTCTGACGCTCCTCGGGGTGGGGCACACAGGAGAGAACGCTCCTCGGCGTGGGGCACACGGGCGAGAACGCTCCTCGGCTTGGGGCACACGGGAGAGAACGCTCCTCGGGGTGGGGCACACGGGAGAGAACGCTGCTCGGCGTGGGCGCACGGGAGAGAACGCTTATTTCCAAGAGCACAGCATCATCTACACCCTGCGTTTCTGCGGCCTTCATTCTGTGCTCTTTGGTCAGAGGTGGTGGCTCCACGGGCCGCTGGGGGAAGCATGGCTGGCAGGACCGCTTCTGTCCTGGGAGGTCACAGTCTTTGGGGCATCATGTACACTAAGTAAGAGTCCATGGTGGTTTAGTGCGCAGCACCTCACTTAAATCCAGACTTAATATGAGGTAATCAGAAAACAAAACCGTATCAACTATTTGACCATGCAAGTATGCGTGGACGAAATCCGTGACCCTGAAGAGTTAGTAGCGGAAAGGGAAGAAGAGCTTAGGGGGCTGAGATATGGAGAAAAGGCAGAGAGCGTGCGCAAGAGTACGAGGCGCGAACAAGCAGGAGCACCTGGCTTTTCCTCTCCAGGCGCGGCGCAGGAGGAGTGCTCCGCCTGCGCCCTACAAGGGTCACACCCTCCTTTGCTCTGAACGGAAAGCTGCAGAGGGCATCACAGTGCGTTGACCCCGACACACTGCTGCTCAAGGGAACTCCAGTAGAAACATGGCAACATATGTTAAAATTATTAGATCTTTGTAGAATCAAAAGATGCAGAAGGCTACAAAAGAAATAGTAAAAATGTTGGTCCCTCTACCAATTGAATGATACTCTGCCAACCTTTGCCTGTTCTTCCTCCCGGTGGGTTTTGCTTATGTTATTGTGCACCGAGTAGGACGTGCCTCTTCCCGGTCCAAGGGTGATTCTGTTAGTGCTTCTCTCGCCTACCTAATGATACACCATTGTGTAGCTAAGCTCTTGCGTGCCCTTCCGTCTCTCCCTCCTTCCCTCCCTCCCTCCCTCCCTCCCTCCCTCCCTTCCTCCTTCCCTCCTTTCTTTCTTTCGTTCATTCGTTTTTTCTTTCTTTCTTCCTTCCTTTATTTCTCTTTTCTTCCTTCCTTCATTTCTGTTTCTTCCTTCTTTCCTTCCTTCCTTGTTTCCTTCCTTTCTTTCTCCCTCCCTCCCTGCCTCCCCCCCTCCCTCCCTCACTGCTTCCTTCCTTCCTTCCTTCCTTTCTTCCGCCCTGTCTTCATTTCTATTTATTTGGTATAGAGTCTTCCTACACAGCTAAGAATCGTAGTAATCCTCCTGTCTCAGCCTCCCCAGTGCCATGATCACAAGCCTGTGCCACCAACTCCCGTTTGGGGCATTGGGCCAGCATGACATGTGGTACTAAGGCTCAAACCTGGGTCCTTGCACTTGCCAGGCAGACACTTAAATAGCTGAGCCACCGCAATCCTTTTCTATTGCTTACAATTGATTTGCCTTTATCAGTCCATGTTTGCAATACAGAACAGTGACATTCGTGGTGACAAGTGTGTGCATGTGCATGGCGTGTCTCCATGCATTTTCGCTCCCTTTCCCTCCCACCACCCTTCTCTGCCCCCATCGACTCCTGGTCCCCTCCCTGTTTGCACAAGCTCTACTTCCACTTCTTCAATTCTCTTTCTAGCTCTTTCTATTCTTCTCTCTCCTCACCCCTTCCCAGTCCTTCCAGTCCTTGTTTACCTTTACATTTGAAAACCCCTCTCCACTTCTTATTGTGGATCTTTCACTTTGCTGCTTACTTCCATTTCAGATTTCTCACGCACGATTTAAACTTGTGAATCTGATTTATTGAACTTAACATGAGGGTACAAAGGTGCCTCCATTTACCTAAAAATGCCCCAACTGCCTCACTCCTTAGGGCAGAGGAGTGCTTCATGGTGAGAACCACCTTTTCTTTATTCCCCGAAGTATGAGACTGTAGGCTGTTTCCAAGAGTTAGCTGTTCCGGCTGGGCTGGAGCAAACACGGGTGTGTAGGAATCCCTGTCACTCAGTGAGTTGCACTCTTTTGGGAGATACCTAGAAGGAAATGGTTGGGTCGAAGGGAACTTTCAGTTTTTTGAGGAATCTCCATACTGATCTCTGCATTGGTTGGGCTAGCTTTCATTTCCACCGAGAATGGAGCATGGTTCAACATTTATTGCGTTTGCTATCATTTAAATCCTGAGCATCGCCGTTCATTGAGGAGGGAGGCGGCGTCTCAGCATTAGTTAACTTTCCATTTCTCTGATGTGGAAGCTTTTTATGTTTACCAACTATACGTCCCAGAAATATCTATTCATTTGGGTTACCCATGTGTAGTTGAGCCTTGTATTGTTTTGAGTTAATTTTTTGGGGCTTTTCATTATGACTTTTCATGATGGTGCCCTGCACCACTTAAATGGTTTACAAAATAAAGCTTACTAGTAAATAACGGCTTGATATTTTTAACAGCTGTATACATTTTCAAAACACAGGCAAATGTGAATCGCTTAGATTTTAATAGTTATGTAAACTGAGATGTTCCACGTCATGAAAGGCCGTGGAACCACAATGTGATGCTGGAAGGATGTTTGCTGGCCATCGCCTTTGCTTCGTCTTCACTTTGTCCCCATTGTCCCCTTAACAAGTCTCCAGTGCCAGTGGTACAGGTTACTATCTAGACCTTGTCTGCGTCCATGCCGAGTCTGCGTTCACAGCATCCTCTGCACGCTATCGTCCCATCAGGCCTCCAAAGTCGTGGCCGGGTGAGTGCCTCCCTTCCTGGGCCAGCGGTGACCCCTGCGAGCCAGCAAGGGACCCTGGCGACATGGAGCTGAACTTCGCGTTTCGGGTGACCTAGGGGCCCAGGCCAGCCCGGCCCAGCCCGGGCTGCCGCCCACCGCTCGCAAGTAGACAGAGCAGGCTTCCTGCAGCCGAAGCAGGTGATTCCTCGGGTTGGGGACCGTGGGGCCAGCGTGGGCGACGTTGCTCCCTCGAGGACCAGAGATGCGCCACTCTACGGAGGGCCTCGGGGCGCACACACAAATCACGCGCGAACACGTACTGGCGCGTACCCGAGCTCACAACACGCGCACAAAACACGCGGGCACGCACACACGCACACAAGCTCTCTCTCGCGCACACGCATTGTGCACAGCTGACACGCGCGCGTGCACGCGCACCGCTCCAGATAGAGCTGTTCCCAGGCCAGGTCTCGGGCGCGCGCAGCGGGGGCCCAGCGGCTCCTCTCCCGCAGGGCCCCGCAGCGCCCTCAGCTCTGACTCCCGCCTGGTCCCCTGCTCGCGTTGCAGTCGCCGGGTGCAGGGGGAGGGGACTGAATTACCTTCTCGGCCTCTGATTCGCTGCAAGCGCGCCCGTGGCGCCCGGCCCCCTGCGGCTCGAGTCGCAATTGGCCGGGCGAGGTGTCCTTCAGGGCGGGCCGCGCCGAGAGCCGTCGCCCTCGCTCGCGGTCGCCGCTGTTGCCGCCGTGAGGTCCCCTCCGTCCGTCCGGAGGACGCTGCTCGGCCGCCGGACACCATGGTGAGCGCAATGCGGTCCGGGACGCGGCGGCGCTGCGCCACGGGAGCGGGGTGCGCTGCGCGGCAGATCTGCCTCTGAGCCCGGCGGGGTCCACTGGGCGGCGCCTGGGCCCGCGACCCCCGAGGCCGGCCGGGTCCCCGTGCGGGGCGGCGCACAGGTGACGAGCGCGGGCCGGGCTTGGCCGCCAGGGGGCGCGGGGACCTCGGGGCGCGGGGCTCTCGGGGCGCGGGGATTCCGGGCGGCGCGTTCTGACGCCCCTCTCTGCCCCGCAGTACGGGTTCGTGAACCACGCCCTGGAGCTGCTGGTGATCCGCAACTACGGCCCCGAGGTGTGGGAGGACATCAAGTAAGTGACCGCGTCCGCCGTCCGCCCGCACCCCCGGCCCAGGCCCCGCCCGCGAGCGTGGGAACCGCGCACAACCCGCGCTCCCAGCTCCTAACCCGGCCCGACCCAGCGGGCGGCGGGGCGGGGCGGACTCGGCCCAGTGGCTTCCCGCTCCGAAAATAGAGAACGGAATGCTTTCTCGTTAATTTCCCCAATCGCTGCTTTCCTCTTTATCATCCATTTAGAGGCTTTCTGTTTTTCAGCCGTGGTGCAGCCTGCGCGAGCATCCTAGTTTCTGTCTGGAGCTTGGAGCCAGACCGCAGCTGTGGACTGCGATCCCGTATCCACCTGTGCATTGAAGCTCTGAAATAATGTAGCCTGTTCTGATCTCTGTGCACCACCGTGGGGCTTCTGAACTCGGCATTTAACCTGCTGTGGCGCTAGCAAGCAGCGAGCTGTCTCAGGTGTCTGTAGACTCTTATCTCAAAGGGAAGGGGACCAGGAAAGGACCACCTGGGTGGACAGATGTAAATATCTGTAGTTCGTATTCAGATTTCATTTTGTTATCTCAAGTAGGTGTCGACTCCCTTCCATTTTTTTCGAAGCACAGGACTATTATTAGCCTTCAAGTCTAACAGGCCTTATTATACAGCAGCACAGCTGAGATTATTCTTACAATTATCTGTTGCCATGGGAACGACTAGGGTCTTGAGCTCCAGAATATCTCCTGGATCTTCTTCATGTTCCATAGGATATTTGTGCTACCCGGAGGGCACATTGACCTAATATAAAAATAAGTTAATATTTGGCGATCATATGCTTATATTTTAAGGATTATATTGAGATTTGAATGTTTCCCACCTTCCTAGTAACTTCATAATTTTTAGTTTGATCATAGAGAAGGCGCACCAAGAACGTGGTCATAAGCCAAGTCATTAAAGTCTAGGCTTATTTTTAAACCACTTCCTTTGTGGGTGTATAGGAACAACATATATAGCCTCCAGAGGATGTTTTCTGCTCTGTAAAATAAATCCTCAAGTCTCCCGGTGTGTATACAGTGACAGTTGCAGTGTTTAGAATTTAGAGAGCACAGTGAAGTGTCTGCTAAAAGTCATTATGTAATTTAAGTAGTGTTCATATGTATGTCCTACTCATTATCAACTTAGATAATTGATAAATAGATGAAAAATGTGCTTCACAAATATGTCATCAAAACTTTACAAATTAATTCAAGGAATTAGTTCATATTGGCCAGACATTTTTATAGGAGATGAAAACTGAAAGTATGCAGATTTCATTGATAACTGCCAAAGAGAATACGTTAACTTTCTACTTTAAACACTTATTTTAATTAAAGCACCAGTATATTTGAAGTAATAAAAACTGGAATCACTAACCTTTTTTCTTTTTTTGGTAAAAATAGAGTCATGTGAATATTTTGAAAAATAAATTTACATGCTTTTGCAAGGAAAATACTGTCAGTGACAGCACTCATCTGGGTGTTCACGTTCCTGCCGTCCCACGTGTCGGGTGAGCAAGGGCTGCTCGGCTTGCCTCTGGATGTCTTGGCGCGTGCAGTGCAAGCTCCTGCCTCTCAGGCCAGGCTGTTGCCCACAGCCTTCCTCTCTGTGCCCTCCCTGGAGGGATCCTGAGGCCTTCACTGGCTGAGGCTTCCTGGAAGTAGTGCGGACTCCCTGCCCACGCAGGGGATGGAGGCAGTGCAGGGGCGCCAGGAGAAGCTGTTGGTGCTGCAGCTCCGTACCCCTGGCCCTCACTTGGCCATCCACTCCGAGGAAGCTTGTGCTAGCTCTGCTCCAAGATACTTTTTGATTTTAACTGCTTAGGAGAAGCTGAATATACAAGAACATATTTTTCTTTGTCTCAGGAAGTATGAGGCCTCTACTATCTTTTTGGTTTTAGGCTTTGTGAAAAATTATCTAAGTTGATGTTTGAAAAACTTTATATAATACTCTCATGTTTTTGCAGGAAATGGCCTTCATTCCTGCATGAGAAAAGATGCCAAACATGTAATGGCAAAGAGAGTCTGATGCAACAGATTCCAGGCAGAAAATCTGTCATGGATAAGAGCCCAACGTGCTTCCTTGTGGATTCAGTGCCCACTGATACTGTTACCAGCATACAGCCATCCAAAACTGCTTTAAATTTCTCTTGTTAAGAACATGGTGACCTGTCCATACCAAGGTCCACAGCCTTGCTCTTAGTGGGTCCAGCAGCGGCTGTTTTAGGTGCTTCGGACTGAGTGGGAGTTGAGGCTGTCACTCAGGAGCTGCAGGGAGGTAGCGCCTCGTGGTTGAGCTGGTCCTGGTGGCTGTGGGCTGCTCACCTCAGCTCTGTGTAATGTCAGATAAGAAAAGTGGGGGGAGGGAAAGCCCTGCATGTCTTCTTCAAACACTACTTTGCAGATTTCCGTTTAATCTTTAGATTGTTCTCTGAAAAGGTCTAGACCTGGACTTAAGAAACTTGCAAGGTCTACCATGATCAGAAGTATCAGAAAGCAGGGGCTGGGTTTAGCATCACAAGCCTAGCGTGTGCATGGTCTTTGGCTTAATTCTCACCACTGCAAAGCAAGCAAAACAACACAGCAAGCTGAGCTGAACATATGAGCAAAACTAAGGTCTGTAATCATTTCCCTACAGTCGAACAGGCCAGGGAACACCTTTTCAGCTCTAAAGTGCCACAGTGAGTATGGACTAGACTTTTCTGTTTTACTGAGAGCCTGAGTAAAATAAGTAACTGAGTCAAAATTCTGGCATGTGAGATGTAAATTTGAGAATAATGTCCTTATTGTCTTAGTGACAAATACAGCAGGGAGTCCCTTAGAAAGCGGCCATTTCTCTTTTGTGAGGAATGCATATCCGCTTGGCTTGTGGGTTTCCTTACAGTAGCCTGTGCTTGTTCATGCATGGCTCTGTTCTGTCACTCACTGTTTGCTTTATCTCTAATGGATCTGGTTTCCTGTTGGAGCATCACTCACAGAAAGCCAGGGAGCTAATCCTCAGCTTTAGAACCTCCGGAGGCAGCAGAATATTTTTAACCCTATCAATTTTTTTGGTACTGGGAATTGAATTTAAGGCCTCACCTTAGTAATTTTTTTTTTTTTTTTAATGTTCCTGCCTGTAACTCAAACATGGAGACCTTTCGACTACTGAAAAGTATATACGGATTTTCCAGTTTTGAAATCAGCATATCAAGTTGAATTTGCTAATCATGAGTTAAACATTATGGTTGAAATGTAGACTTTGTCATGAACTCTTTCTGTGCCTTGGAGGCTGCCTGAACTTTTGAGATCCCAACTGCGTAAGGCAGAAGGCTAGTGCTGCTTCATGGGCTTGTTGCCGGCCCTGACACAGGCTGGCAGAGCCCCGGTGCTGTTCTTAAGCAGTTGCTCCCTGCAGCTACTTTTTTCACTGTACTTCAGAGCGCCAGGTTTCTGCTGTTCTCTGGCCCTTGTCTTTCCTCAGCAGCGATGGCTCGAAGCTGAGAGTAGTGAGTACTGCGCTGCTGGCCCAGCATCCTTTCTGAGCTTGCACAACCCCAGAATTCTGTTTCCAGAACCAAAGAAAAAACAGCGCTAAGTCCTCTGCAGAGGACCTTGGGCTAAAGCGATTCTGGTCACTCTGTCACTCAGGAATTAGTGATAACTTCACAGTGTGCCATTACTCTTCTCCTTTATACTTTCTATATAACTAGTGCCACTACTGATTTCTGTAGTAACAGCTCTGTTGAACTGAGGTTTGCCTGCCCAACAGTTTGCAAACCATTGCGAGACTGAGTGGACTTTAGCACATTGACAAAGCTGTCCCACCATAGCCATCATCCCACTGGGCCTGCTCTTCTCGTGACAAATGAAGCCGCACCCCCTATCTCTCCTGTCCCCCTTGGAGCAGCTCTGGGCCCCTCCATTGCTTCCTGTGCCCCCCCCCCACTGTCCCCTGTGACAGGTGGCAGCCCCCCCCAGCATCCTGTGTCTGACTTGTCCCCTTTCCGTCCCTCCTGCAGACCATAACGAACATCATTCCCGTCACGCTGACTCCCGCTGAGGTTCTCCTTTGGCCCTGGTCTTACATTATATTTTTCATACTTCTCCCTCGCCCTCGGTGCCTGGCTATTATTAGAAAATTCCATGCATGCTCAGTTTATCAAGGCAAATTACAGTAAGCAAATAGTGCATGTTTTCCCTTGCTCTCCAGAATGATCTGCTAGTTAGCTTGCAAGAGAGAAGCACTTTATGCTTGCTGTGAACTCACTGAGATCCGATCTAGCTTTGGGGTGTGGCTGTCCACATGTACAGCCCACAGCTGCCTGCTAGGGAGCCATCCATCAGGCTGTCCCAGAGCTCGACTGAAAAACCATCTGGCCCTGAGGTGAGAAGGCAGGCCAACCTCATGTCAGGTGCTTTTGCTTGATTGATTGGTTGTTTTTCTATGACGTATATTTTCCTAGCCAAGGTTGGTGTTAAGGCTCTTGATATCTGCCCTTTCTGCCATCTTTGAGCATTAAAAAATCAGAGAAGCCTATTGCTCAATTTGGTGCATCAGAGATGTGTTCACACATTACCATGTGCTCCCAAAGAGAAATCAGGGAATCGGTTCTTTCACTGAGTCTGTCCAGATGTGACGATGGCAGGCACTGTTTAGATGTGGCTCTGTCTGTGCTACTCTGACCCTTCTGGCAAATGCTTTTTTTAAGGTTTTAGAGAAGTACACTTGGGGACTGATATCGTGCAGACACCAACAGTAAAATGCAATTGGGGACGTGAGCAACAAGAACCCTAGCCATCCAGACTCGAGGGACAGCTTAGAAAATGTCAGTACTTCCAGCTTTTGAGTTCTGTTTCAGTTCCTTGGCTGTTAAAGAGGAAGCAGCCTGGAGAATGGTGTCTTTATTCATGTCTAGCAAAATGCAATGCCTTCTTCTCTACTGACTTGACCAGAACTCATGGCCCAAGGTCTGCATTGAAAGCACAGGGTAAGCAGTGAAGATCCTTCTTGTTCTCCTTGGGACTCAGATCTTGGTTCTGCTGCCAATCCTGTTCCACTCACCATTCGCTGTGGAACCGTGCAAAAGTGGTTCTTCACTGTGTTGGAGGCCCTGTGGCCATTCTTCAGTCTCTGAAAACTCCTGCACAGCCTTAATCCACATTGATTGTTATAGCACGCAGCTGTACAGGCTGGTTTTCAGTTCCTCAGCCATCCTGAACTTTTGGTTATGTCCTAGGGTCACCTATCCTGATGGGGCTTTTTCTGTAGTCTCCTCACATGCTCCTAAGAGCCTGGGGTCCTCAGCTTTGGAACACAGAGGTGACTTCTTCAGTTTGTCCTCTGTCAAGAGTGTCCAGCCTGCCTCATAGGATGAGTGCTGTTAACCCTTTCTAGGAGAAAGCCTGATGGCATACGAGCCCTCGGTCTCTCTTCCTCCTCATGTGTTGGTCTCTGTGTTTCTCTCACTCTCTTCCTCTCTCCTTTCATAGACTCAACATTTTATCAGGCTCTGTCTATAAGTAGTACACATATGAACACATGTGTATAAATGAGAGTTTTAGCCTGCACTTGTAGATAGTAGAGCCCGTACGTTTATTTATTTCTGCAACCAGAACTTAGAATTTCAGAAGATGACTTTTCAGTCTGATTTAATAACACAAGCTCTTTAGAAGTAAGCCTTGGTGTTTTCCCTTTCTTCACTGAGGTGTAATCAAGAAATAAAAATTGTGTGTATTTAGCATGTCACCTAGGTCACATGTTGTGATGCATGCACACACATGACTGGCATAGCCTCACACCATAGCCCCTCATGGTCACTCGCATGTGGTTGGTGAGGTCAAGTATGCATTGCGTGTGTTTCTCCAACCGCGGTGCTGTGCCAGCACGTGCGCGTCCGCTCAGGACGGCCATCTGTCGAGCTGGTTCTCCATGTTTGTTGGCCCCTGTCATCCTGAAATCAGACCTTATTCATTTGGAAACTTGTCAGATGTCTGTATCCAGGTGTCTCCGTTTTGAAGCATACTTTTTCGCACCTCCACGGGAAACTGCTTTACCTAAACGCAGGCAGTCTTGGTGGGCTTCCTGGAGAAGGCGCCGTGGCAGGCATAGCAGGGCACACGGCAGCTGGTCTGTGTTCCCACGTGGGAGTGGGTGATGTTTCCTGAGGGGCTGCACTGTAAGATACATTGCTTGGATTTGTCACACACGTTATAAACCTGCTTCTTAAGAAGTAAAGAGTATAAAATATTCTTAATTTTTCTCAGGAATGTTTGATTAGTTGGTTTTTTTTGTTTGTTTTTTTCATTTTTAGTAGGGGGTTTGGAGGTGTTTGGGGAAATATATTTAGTGAATTAATTCCTTAAAACCTATGCTCGTTTACTGAACATAGGTTCAATACCAGCCATTTGAGTGGGGAACAGTGCTTAGTTTTATAAGATACCTTTGCCTCAAAAGAGGGAATTAGAAATACCAGGTTGGTTGCGGTCACAACAAATAGCAGTTTCTATGAGTGCGCAGGAAATAAATTACTTATGGGAAGATGTATTTTATGCAGTTATTGTAACTACTACAAAAATATAGAATATTGGCATTTTTCATTTTTGTTCCAGGGTGTGAAGTTGAATATTATTTTACAGGTGGTAGTGCTTCTCTGCTTTCTGCTGCTAGAATTCATAAATTCTGTCCGCCAACCCAGACGTTCACATTTACTTGATGAATGTGCCGACCAGAATGGCCGTGACTCTATCGCCCTCCCTTTCTGCTCTGCCTCCTGCCGCCTCTGTCCCCTCTCCTCGTCCGTCACCTTCCTCACCATGGTACTTCTTTCCCAGTGAGATGTGCTGGGCATCTGGAGTGGGTGGAGCACGCTGACTGGGTAGCTGCCACCCAGCTGTGCAGATGAGGGTCGCTGCCCTGGCAGGGCCGGGGCTGCCCATGGGGCGTCTGAGCCCACACTTGGGGCTCAGCATGAGGAGGCCCTGGTGTACAGACGGAGCCCTCTGGGTTCTGCATTTCCTTGTTAGGAAAACAGAGAGAGAGAGAGAGAAAGAGAAAGACAGAAAGAGATAGAGAGACAGAAAGAGAGACAGAGAGAGAGACAGAGAGAGAGACAGAGAGAGACAGAGAGAGAGACAGAGACAGAGAGACAGAGAGAGAAACAGAGAGACAGAGACAGAGAGAGACAGAGAGACAGTGAGAGACAGAGAGAGACAGAGAGGCAGCCCTTCTGTACTTTATCCAAATGTATTTAGGCCTTAAATTTCTAATTTGTTGAATTCTTACCATTTGCTCTGTGGCCATGAGGACAGCGTTCCCGCCTGGCGGGGAGGTGGGACAGGTGTTCCTCTCTGCTCTTTTGCTCCTTCCCTCAGCCAGCCGCTTCATTTTGCCAGCATTTGACTCACTTATTCAGAAGTCTCTGTGAAGCTGATTATCATGCAGACAGATTAACACCCAGCCTGGGCAGGCCAAGAAGTGTGTGAAGCGGGTGGGACGCGCACAGCAGGGCGGGTGCCCTATCTGATGCGTCGTCTGTGCTGGGTGCCAGTGAGTCTCTATCTCCTCGAGTTGTCCTTACCTTGCACTTGATCACGTGGAGTGTTTCCTGTAAGAGTGGGCGTGCTCCTTAAGCACCTGCGTTTGCCTCCTTTCTTAAACACTGTGGCCTCAGCATGGCCATCTTCCTGCACAAGGCTCAAGTTTGACCTTCACGGCCGAGTAGTACTCCACTGCGTATGAACGCCATATGTGGCGACGGACGCGTGCAGGCGACTTCCGAGGCTGAGCAGTGACGATTCGTGCTGCTCTGAACCGGGGCACGCAGTGTGGCTTGGCTGCGGCGTGCTTGCCTTGTGCAGAAGACACCTGCAGGGAACAGTGGGCTCAAGTGGGGTTCTCACTTGTGCTTTCTGAGGAGTCTCCATGGCGATTTCCACAGTGGTCGCAGGGGCCTGCGGCCCCACCAACAGTGGGGCAGGGTCCTGGACCCCCTCCCCAGCCTCTCCAGCATTTATTATTACTTGATTTCTTGAGGACAGCCATTCTTTCTTGGGTGAGATGGAATCTCAGTTGTTTTAACTTGCGTTTCTCAGAGGGCCAGCAATGCTGGACATTATCTTATATATTTAATGGTAGATTTACATACTTTTTTTGAGACAGGGTTGCACTGTGAAGTTTAGGCTGACCTTGAACTTACTATGTTGCTTAGGCTGGCCTCAAATTTAACAGCAGCCCTCCTCCCTCAGCCTCCTAAGTGCTGGGATTCCAGGCACGTACCATCACACCCGCCTGGAATGTACACTCCTTCAGATGCCAGTTTTCTAAATTGGGTGCTTAAACAAAGAGGTCCAATTTTTTGTGTTCTTTTTATATGCTAGATAGTAGTCCTCTGTGGAATAGCTGGCAAACCACCCCCCCTTATAGGCTGTCACCTCAGCTGTTTCCTTTGCTGTGCAGAAGCTTTTTAATTTGATGGGATCACACTTGTTGATTCATATTTTTGCTTCTTGTGCAACTGGAGTTTTCTTCAGAAGCTACTTTATTTATTTTATTGATTGATTGATTGATTGATTGATTGACTGTATTTTAGAAAAGGATCTACAGAGTGTTCAGCGTCTCAGTACTAGATCGGACTCGTAGTGATCTGCCTGTTTACAGCCTCCCAAGAGCTGCGATGACAGGCCTGCACCACGCCAGCCAATCTCAATTGCGTCTGAGGATGTCCCAGGGCAGGGGCTGGCACTTCAGGCCTTGGGGCAGGGCCTGCCAGGAATTGAGCCTGGGCCCCTACGCCTGCTTGCAGACACTTTAATCCACTGAACTACTTGGCCGGCCCTCAGAGGCTACTTTAAAATAAGACCATCCCTGTCTCCTAACTCCTTTATCAGTAGTGCCCTAAATAGGACATCCAGTGTGCAGCATCATGGAGGGTAGAGATAGGGTAATAGAAAAGCCGGAAGCCGAGGTCCTGGGAGGCAGCGGCAGGAGCTTGTGCATGTGTGGGTGCGCCTGGGGAGGGGCAGTGGGGGGTTAGTGGTTCTTCAGGGGATTAAAAATAAAAGCAACCACAAGCTGCTGAATGCACAACATGCGCTGGCCGCTGATGAAGCCAGTCCTGTTGGTGGCTGTGACAGTGGCACTGCTGAACACATTTTACTTCAGTCACAACATGGTGTGGTATTTTGTTGCAATCTAGAAAAACACCGTACAGATAGAAGGGAGCAGAACTGGGTGTGGCAGCGCAGGCTCGAATCCCAGCACCTTCGAAGTTGAGCCAGGAGGATCAGCATGGGGCTAAGTGAGCACAAGGCCAGTCCAAACTGTACAGCCACACCCGGTTTCCCCAACCCCTCAAACGAAGCCCAAAGTCTTTCACTTTAAAGAAAGTTTCAAATTATAGTTCTCAGAGAAACCTGTACATTTCTTCCCATGCAAATTGAGAGTGACTTCAGTCATGGAGACCTTCCATGATCTCTGTGTGTGAGGCAGTGCTTGAAAGAAAGCGTTCAAAATAGTTTGTGGGGAGCCGGGCGTGGTGGCACACGCCTGTAATCCCAGCACTTGGGAGGCTGAGACAGGAGGATCGCTGTGAGTTTGAGACCAGCCTGGGCTACAAAAGTGAGCTCAAGGCCAGCCTCAACTGCATAGCGAGACCCTGTCTCAAAAAGACAAAAAAAAAAAAAAAAAAAAAATTTGTGGGGCTTTGATTTTTGGAGACAGTATGTCTCTGTGTAGCCAAGGCTGGCCTTGCCCTGGGGAGGGTCCTCTTACCTCACCCTCCCCCAACTGCTGGGATCACAGGAGTATGCCACCGTGGCCAGCCCACACAAAATAAAATTTTAAAAGAATGAGTGCACCTAGACAAGCTGCTTTATGTATACGATTGAATTTGGTAACTGAAGCCTAAAACGATATACGGAGAAAATCTTGAATGCTTATGTTCTACGTAACACACATACCCTAGGTAAAGGCTGTTCTTGGCTTTTGAAGAAAAGCTGTGCAGGCGCGGGCATGGCAGAGTGAGCCGTGGGAGTCGTGGCCTATTTTGACCCAGCTCTTGAATTATATAACGGATCCATGGAATCTAAATAAGTATTATAATCGCTTCCAATTGCTGGTAAGGAATCCGACCTGCTCTGTGATTGCACATAACAGGTGAAAAATGGCGCCAGAACTCGGGGGAGAAAGCAGTGTGCAGTGTGGAGAGGAGCCCTGGGAGCTGCCCGCGGAGCAGGCCTGGCTCACAGCGCCGGCGGGGCTGATTCTCGCTGCCTCGGTGCTGTGCGGGCCGAGGTACTCCACAGCATGAAGTCGCAGTACACACAAATTTGCAAAGCAGTTAGCGAACAGTAGCGCTGATCCCTGAGAGGCGGGGACCCTTCACGGACTCGGTGTTTCTCTGGCTTCGTGGCCGCACCGCCCAGCCTTGGTGCGTGGGTTCTGACTCATTTCTCACTGTGTGTTTTCCTGCGTGGTTTACTGCACTGGTCACACTACAGCTAAGGTGACCTGACCGCGGATCTCCAGGCAGCTTTTCCCTTCAGAAGACAAGCAGGTGGAGAACAGGTGGAAAGAGGGCGACTGGTCCCAGCAGGCTCGCGTGTTGGAGCGGGGCCCATCCTGGAAGGCACCGCCCAGGTCCCATGGCGACCCAGGTCCATGCGGGGCCACCGCGCTCCGCTGCCTGACTCTGCCCGTCCTTTGCTTTGCAGCCTCGGTCCCTTCCTCACTTATCGTGAGATTTGGTGGTTTCTTCTTGATCCCTCGCACGCACAGATACGTCAAAAGTGCCTAGAAAAGAGCAAGGAATGTGACGGACAGGCGCGTGCTTGTCGTAAAAGTTCTCCTGGAGTACGGAAAAAGGCAAACGAGAGCACCGCCGTATTTCTAAAGTAGTCGTAAACTAAAAAATCTATTAGTTTGTGTTTGCAATACGGAATGGCTGCACTCATTGCTCCGCTTACATAACACAATTTTTAATTCAGTGAAATTCAGTTTCTTTTTCTTTTTATGTATTGAGTACAGGTTCTGCAAGACCTCCCTACACAGTAGTGATTCTCCTGTTTTCAGCCTCCCAAGCGCTGGGATTAGGGGCGGGGGCCGCCGCACCCCATGTCAATCACCTCAGTGTGCTCTGGGGGCAGGCCTGGCCTGACCCCCAGGGGAGCGAACCCCGGCCCCTCTGTCTGCCTAACAGGTGCCTTAATCTGGCCGGCCCCTGTTTGGAGCTTTCTTAGGAAACAGCTCCTTCCTGGTTTATGAAGACTGCGTTCTGCCTACGTCTTGCACATTTAGGGCTTGTTCTGCACTGATGTGTTTTTCACAGAAACTAAGTTTATTACAGAGAGCTATATGGTTTTGTTTATTCAGGATTGAAGAAAAAGAAGACTGATGAACACATGAACTTACATTTCATTAACGCTTACAGTTTACATATATAATTTAACATTCGTGTTTTACTAGTATATCTTAAATTATAGACACCACATTCCAGTTTGCTGGCTGGTGTGGTCTTATAGTACAATTTAAATGGAAAAATAACAAAAAGTAGGATCTCGATGTCCTTTCAGCTCATTCCTAGAGATCCGCTCCACCTTTACTTAGCAGTACAGCTGGCTGCAGACCTGCTCATCCTTCACACGTAAGGCAAAAGGTGAAGGAACCTAACTCTCCCCACCAAGACTTCAGATGTTCGTGCCGCGCAATTGCATGCGGTCGTGCTGTAGAAATTCATTTATTGTCATGAAAGGGTAGCCACACAATACTACATCACCACAGGCTCGACAGCACCGCGTCCTGTGGGCCAGTGCGTTGGCGCGTGTGCAGCTTGCACGTAGCGCTGCGTGGTTATCTCGTGCAGAGCACTACTTTTTCTTCCTAGTTTTTCCTTTTCAGCGCTTCTTGTAGTTTTACAACCAGAAATTAGAGTGCATGAAACACATAGTAGCATTTATCACAGGACGGCCTGGAGCTCGCACACTTTACGTTCCTAGCTGTTGACCATCTTGCCTTCTCTGACACGCTGTAGTGTCGTTGCTCAGTAACTATGCGTGTGTGGGAGAGGGGCAGAAAGCACACACAGGAGCTCGCTCGCACAGCACAGCCATTGGTAACGCGTGCGGCAGCAGGGCCGCTGCGTGTGTGATCAGGGATGCGTGCGCGGTACGTGATGTGTTAGCTGTTTCAGGCATTATTTGCATATGTTCTTCATGTTTCTTTTCTCATAATAGTGGTAAATAAGTTATATTGTTGCTTACTGTTAGTATATTATTGCATTTTAATTTTTGAAAGGAGTTTTCCTATTGCTTTGCGAGCTATGGTTTCCCCAGTTTATTTGGCTAGTAAATTCTAGATTCTGAAACTCACGGTGACCAAAAACTAGGTGCTGCTGTGGCCGTTGTCGTTTTTCAGGGCTTGGCTGGAGCCCTGGTCTCGGATGGTGCTGGGAAAGCATTCTGCATCCAGCTGCGCCGGGCCGTGGCTTCCTGAAGTGTGCCCTGCTGTGCCTTGCTGGGGCGGGCAAACGTGCCCAACATGCCCTGGAGAACTGGGCGTGGCTTTGGGATCAGCACCGCGCTGACGTGGTGACGCGAGGGGTGCTGCCACTGCAGCGGCGGCAGTGACAGCAAGTGCCTGTCGCGCGCCTGACCCTGCCCTCCTGCAGCGGCCAGGGTCCCTTGAATCTTCCGGCAGCGCACAGTGGCTTGGCTGGCCGGGCAGAGCGTCCGAGGTTGGTGTTCCAGCTGGATGTACTTTTGTGAATGTAACACTGGAAAAGCTATCTGGAAATTCACCGGCCCCTGGATCCACCTGGCAGTGTTTTTAAAGAATGGCTTCCCTTCCCCTTGGACATTTGTTTAAGAAAAGTGATCCAAACCCTACCAAAATAAGTGTATTTATAGCATCATGGTGACTATTAAAAATGATAACTGTGCTTTCCTAGTGCGGATGCTGTGTGCAGCTGAGCTACTGTGTTTATTCAGTGGAGGTTGGGTTTGAAGGTTTTATCAGTCCTCCCGGCTGCTCTCGCTCTGTGTAAAACACCACTCTTGATCTGAGCCCACCTCCCCCACAATGCTGCATTCAGCTCCTGGTGACGGTGTCCTGCTACCTACTCAGATGGAAGCCCCTCGTCCTCCTCAGTCTCGGCTTCCCTTGCCCATTTGCAATCCCTAAGCGTATCGTGTGGACTCCACCTCATTGCAGACGGGTGTGAACCAGGGCTCCGAAGCAGGTTGGAGCATGTGTTGCATGGCAGGAGGCAGAGCTCCTCCCCCACACGCTGCTCAGCTCTGGCCCATCTGATTGCAGAAGCCACCAGGCAGACCCCTTAGCCCAGGTTGTTTCCCATCAGGCCTCATATTATGAGCACCCAGACCCTTCACCTCATTCTGCGTGAACCAGTTGTCCCAGAATCCAAACAGTCGGACAGACCGTGGCCTCTCAGGACCTCGCTGACCCATCTGGAGCCTCTTCACCTGCTTCAGCAGCCTCTGAATTTCTCACAGCACCCAGATGCTCTCTCCTGGGCCTGCACAGCTGCTCTGACCTCTGTCCAGGTGGCCCCTGGCCCGCCAGCCTTTCCTGCACGCCAGCAGCCCCATGCAGCCTCCTCCCTGCCGTACCCAAACACCCTGCCCTCTCCGTCCTGCCTCATTTTTCTCTTTGTATTTGTTGTAGAAATGATTTGTCAGTCTTCAACCTGGTCTGCCCCCACCCCTCCTACAGTACTTGTATGTGTCCCTAGAGATCAGGGACTTCGTCTGTTTTACTAAAGGTTGCACTCCTAGAGCAATGCTTGGCACAGGAAGGGGCGCAACAGCTATTTGCTGAACGCTTGTTATTAAGCTAGAAGCTGCTTCTTTTTTTTTAGCAAGTAGGACCTTGCTCTGTTGTCCAGGCTGGCTTTGAACTGCTGCCCTTGAGCAATCTTCCTACCTCAGCCTCCCAAGTAGCTGGGACTACAGTTGTGCGGTTGTGAAAAGGTTATTTTTTGACTGTGTTTAATGTTGGATGTTCTTTTGGGCATGTCAGTGTCAACTGTATTAAAGAATTAAATGTGTCGCTTTAATTCAGGGAGAAGGATGTGACATCATTTAGGCTTGCTTGCTGGGCTCTCAGGTGTGTAATCTTGGTTTAAACAGTTTGTCAAGCAGTCCTGTTTCTGAGGTAAATGCCTTGTATATGGAATCATGGCCACTGAGGGAACTACGCCTTCATGTTGTCACTGTCTCTCCTGTTTTCCAGAAAAGAGGCCCAGTTAGATGAAGAAGGACAGTTTCTGGTCAGGATAATATATGATGACTCCAAAACGTACGATTTGGTTGCTGCTGCCAGCAGGGTTCTCAGTAAGTGAGATGCAGCCTTCCTTCTTTCTCTTAGTTCCCTGGGGAAGGCCCAAGGAATGTGTATTTTAAGACTGCAATATGTGATTGTATAAGTTGTGTACTGCTCAAATGTGTGTGTGTGTGTGTGTGTAGGGTGTCACAAAATGCTAGCCTCAGACCAGGCTACATCCTATTCTTCCTTTTTCCAAGTATTTAGAGAATGGGTAGAAAGCAGACTGTCTGTCCTCCCAGAAAGCCACATGCCAGGGAAGGAAGATAGCATGGATGCTCAGCGTGATCAGTCGTAGCAACCAAGTAGAAGCCATCCAGGTGCGGTGTGGGTAATCCATTACCCAGCATCCCTTTCACAACCACAAGTCACGTTAGCCCCTGGCAAGAGAAAGGAGGAGCACAGCTTGTCCACACCCAAATCTCATGGTTAGAAGAGGTGTCAGGGAGAAAGGGTGCTCTCACCTATTATCCGCTACTCCTGAGCAATTTAATTTACATAGAAAATATAGTTGCATGGGGCAGAAGGAAGCTTTGAGCTTTACTTGGCAGTGTGTATCAATTAGTAAAATTGGTAAGGCATAAAATAGAAGACTTCATTAATCAAATGAAGCAAGTATGAAATATGCTTTAAAGTACAAATTTCCGAAATATTGAAGATGAAGTATTTAGTGTAGTCCCAAGCAGAGGGGATGTGGTGTTTTCAGTCTGATGAAGTAAGATGACATCACTTTCTGGGAACAGTTTTTTGACATCAGAATCTTTTAAAAATATATGCTAACTCTAGCTGGGCGTGGTGGCTCACGCCTGTAATCCCAGCACTCGGGAGGCTGAGGCAGGAGGATTGGTGCAAGTTCGAGACCAGCTCAGGACCAGCCTCAACTGCATAGCGAAACCCTGTCTCAAAAAGACAAAAAAAAAAGACAAAAAAAAAAAAAATGCTAACTCTTAAGAATATTCCCTGAAGAAACAGTAGGTGGCCTTTGCACTTAGATTTTTGCAAAAGTGTTTTTGTGTGAGAGTCATTTATCAATAAATGTAAAAGCCTACTTTTCCAGCAAGATGAGAGTGAATAATTTGCTATATAACCAATTGAATAAGATAATAAATCTGACAAAGATTATGGAAAACACGGAATTTTAGGAAACATGGATTTGGTATTAAAACAAGAGGCCAGTCAGTTCCAGAAGTTAGGTAGTCAGGTGGAGAAGTATACCTATTCATATGAAGGAAAATTATTTTGCATCAAAATGGTGTCATTTACATTCCTGTTGGGTTAAAAGAATCTCTGCTGTTGACTACAGACATTAAATGTATGCTGTCAGTTGTCACAATTAAATAGTTTTTAGACAAGCTGAAGATGTTATTGTTTCGTTAGTAAGTACAGATTTATACTGTTAGCTTGTTAACTCCTTGTTCTCTCCGATTTCTTTGTGGTGTGTAGCCAACGTTTTTTTCCTTAGATTTATGCTTATTACCCCAGAGGCTGGCATTTCCACGCGTTTCAGTATGCGCTTGCGTTCCTTCTTCTCATTAGCAGCATTCCACCAATAACTCGTACTTTTATTTCTTCTCAAACCTGTGAAACAGACCTCAATGCTGGTGAAATCCTCCAAATGTTTGGGAAGATGTTTTTCGTGTTTTGCCAAGAATCTGGCTACGACACCATCCTGCGTGTCCTGGGGTCTAACGTCAGAGAATTTCTCCAGGTGAGTACCTTGACGTCCTGGCACGACGGGTTCTGAGAGGCTTGCAGATATCAGTCCCGGATCCTTCTGCCCACGCTGAAGGACACACAGCGCTCTGCTGCCCAAGTGTTGCCATATGGACGCATTTCTGATTCACTGAGGATCGATCGTACCTGTTAGGCGATCTGAAGTACCATGTAGGACTCCTGCTTTGCACTGAATATGCTAAGGTAAATTAGTATTTTCTTAGTGGCTTCAAGAGATGTGTGTTAATCTGTTCAACTTTTGAGGGATCATGCATGCTAGTGGTGGTTGTTTTGGGTTTTAGTCATATAACATGGTCTTCTGTTTCAGAACATGCTGAATGTGTAAAGTATGCATAAGCCATACATCAGTATTTGCAAATTCCGACCTGGACTTTGTCAAGGAGGACAAAGGACCAGGGTGCAGAGGCAGTCGTGACACACACACGTGATGTTTTACACTCCATTGCTGGCGAGTACACGTCGGTGCGTGTGCCGTAGACAGAAAAGCAGGAGGGCTTCCAGAGGCAGGTTCAGGTGAAAGAGACAGTGCCACAGAAGGCCCTGGTCTCCAGTCTAGCGGAAGTTGCTGCAACAGCTTTGTTACTAAGTTGCCCATTGCCAAGACACCACTGCAGTGGTCCACGCTATGTTAAGTACGGCACTTGTGAGACCCTCTCACCACAGTGTGCTCACTTTGAAACTCTTGTAGCTGTTTGCAAATAATATTTCTCCACTGTCTGCAGAGAGCAGCCAGATCTTACTGGAAAATGATGTCAGCTCAGGACCAGCTGGACATGAGCCCGGCCAGAGGGAATGTAAACCACTCTTGGGCCAGCTGCATTATTGATCTAACAGCCAAAATCTGAACTTCAGTGTTTAATCAAAATGTCTGTTGTTTACACAGGGACATTTTTCTTATAAACTTAGAGCAGCACTAAATCAAGCTGTGAAGCGGCTCGCAGTGTCCTGCCGAGCAGTCACTAAACAGCTGTGTCATGGAGGGGAGCTGCCGCGGCCAGGGAAGTAGCTGCCAGGAGACCTCTAAATTAAAAGGGAACAGGTGGAGCTGAAGCGGACTGTTCCACAGGGGCTGACGCTTGATACTTAAAACTAGGCAGGGACTTGAGATTTTTAAACTCATATTTCATCTTTTAATATTGTGCTGAGCAGGCCCCTTCATCAGTGACAGGTGGGCTCTCTCTTGCTCTCGTACCTAGCCCAGCCCAGCACTCTCTTGCACGGCTGTGGCTGCACAGCAGGACAGGGTCTGAGGTCTTCCCACTTGTGCTCCTTGCCTCTGCCAGCCTGCCATGGCCGCCTGCTCACCCTCTCGGGCCACAGGGCTGAGGGGTCACCCTTCCGCCTGTAGTGCGGCCTGCCGTGTGTGGCTGCTTCACCTGTGAGACGAGATAAGCAGAGTGTGGGAGGTGGGGAGGCTTCCCAGACAGAGCACGGAGGAGACGGGCGCTTGCAGATGCTCCGATTCAGTTAAACTACCTACTACCTACCTGGTTCCCTATGCGTGTGAATGTGAACAATGAAGAAACGAGACAGTTAGAGTACTGTAACACGCACAGTGGTACCCGCTTTTGATATGTACCTTGCTTTATGATTTTGAAATGATCTCTCCTAATGGCCAGTGGAGTATGCTGAAATACCCCTTTTCTCAAAAGTAGCTATTTTTGTCATGATTAGAGCGATGGCCTACAGATTAAGTGCACCTCTTGCTGTGTAACTGACCATAAAATTAAACGTTGTTTTGAAACTCTATATCAGACTGAAATTGACACTTATGTCACATCTACATTAAAAAGAACGTCATTAATGGTGAGCTTCAGTCTTCAGTACGGAGTACCAGGAGTTGGCCTCGTGTTTAAAGACCATAAAGGCATTTCCTCCCCACTTCCTATTTCTAAGCAGACACCAACGCCTTTTAATGTTTCCTGAACCTTGACCGCTCTTCCCTCGACCCTTCTGTGGGTCGCTCTGCTGTCACCCGGAGACTGGGTGGTTTTCCCGCCTCTCTTCCAACCTCCCCAATCTCCTCTCCACTCTGTAACCTGGGCGATTTTCTGAAATGTAAAGAATCCTCATCACTTCGTTTTCTTGGGTAAGTCTGTAGTAACTGGCTTACTGGAAGATGTCAAATGTTCGATCCATGCTTCCCGTTCCTATGTGAGCAGCCAAACGTCACCCTGTTGGAACTTTATTTACCTTGTTCCCTCTGTCCTCTGAGCTTTTGCATTGTTTTCCCCCTTCCTGGAAGATGGCTGTGACTCCTTTTCACTTATTAAATCTTGTGCCTCCGCAGGATGGATTGGCTCTTCCGGAGCACACGGCTCCAGGCTGCCGCCCTGCCTGCCTGAGTCAGGGTGCCTGGTCTATCTCCGGCTCTCACAGCCTCCTCTGTCTCCCCAGCCACACTGCTTCTCCCCGGTGCATTATCATTTCCTGTTTGGGGGTTGGAATGTAGCGTGGAGGCCCAAGGCCGTGAGTAGTCTGCTCTTGCTGTCTCTGCACAGATCCCAGCTGTCGGGGGTGGGGTGGGGCGGGGCATGAGCCAATATCCTTAGAAACAATTCACTATTTGTACAAATAAAGGGGAAAGAAGCACTAAGGTGCAAATTCATCAGTAGTTAAAGGTCAGTTACTCCATAGAGGATCACCTATTTCAGAGAGGACTTCATTTACTTCAGGACAGAGTATGGCTTGAAATACAAGGTACTGACACAGGACAGCAGTTCACTTTCTACAAGTATATGGTAAAATGTTGCACAGTATTTAGTTTTTCAAGATCCATTGCTCGGATCTTTTGACACTTTTTCTTTTTTCTTGGGTCAGGCTTTTAGTATATAGCTCAGGCTGTCCGCAAAATCGTGACGATGCTCTCGCCTCAGCCTCCCAACTGCTGGAATCACAGCCACGCAGACACTTTTTCAATACTGGTATTTTTCACTTGAGACTCACAGAAAGCAATAAAAAAGCACCTGGAATCATGATACGGGAGGGACAATGTGGTATGACCAAAAAACACATTAAATGTTTAAATTTTAAAAAGTAGTTATTATAGTAAAGGACAAATTGCCATTGATCCTCTCCCAACTACCCCTGGTCACTTCAGATGCGCTCATCTTATTCTTCTTAGCGCTTTGAAAGCCATTCTGTTCGCTGTTGTGGCCGCGTGAATGTGCAGAGGTGACCCAAAACATTTCCCTCCTGTGGTCATTTTGCCTTTGGGGAAAGGCCTGCGGCCACCCGGTACTAGGGGTGGTGAACAGTGTGAGCAAGGCCACGGCCGCCTGCTTTCATGAGCTCTCCTTTCCACCGGATGACGCCTAGCAGCAGTATTCACTGCATTGCTGATCCCGGCCTTAAGAGAGTCGCAGAAGAGGATGTCCGGATTCGATTAGGGATGTGGCGAGAAGGCGGTAAGTGTGTTCAGTGCAAGAAGTGGCCTTGTGAGAGGTTTATGGCCGTGGGTCTTTTACTGCAGTTTCGTTAGATTTTTATGTTCAGAGTATATTTTGGTCACACCTCATATTTGTCTGTATTTTAGCTGAGCAATTCTGACTCACAGGACTTGTTCAGGAGTTGTCTCTCAGTTGAATATGTTATTAAAATAATTCTCCAACATGCAAGGGTGTGCGTATGGATGGATGGATGGATGAATGCATAGATGGTTGGATGGATGGATGGTTGGATGGATGGATGGTTGGATGGATGGTTGGATGGATGGATGGTTGGATGGATGGTTGGATGGATGGATGG
>PVJA010009560.1:0-60258 GCA_004027025.1 Myocastor coypus
GAACGGTTGCCAAACGGGCTATTTGATGGGTTCAGTGCTGGAGCATGGGCTGCAGCGGGTGCGCAGGCTCAGCTCCCAGCGGTGGGGTTTGGGCTGCACTAAGCGATCTGTTATGCAGTAGGGCTGATAACAGGCTCTCTGGCTGCTCTTTACTGACTTGTGGCCGCAGTGAGTGCGGAGAAATGGGAAAGAGAAGAAAAAAGGGAGCTAAGCTTGAGGCAGAGGCAGACATCTGGACCTCCTCCTGTCAGTTGGCAGAACCACAGCGGCCATGGGCCTCCTCTCCCACAAGGTGAGCAGGAAACATTTCCGGCACCACACAAACAGTCTCCCGAGTGCCCAGCCTAGGGGAAAGAGACAGAAAAAATAAGAAACAATAGTGCCTTTTTTTTGAATTTTTGAGAGAAACCAAAAATACTGTCCCTTGCAGTCTCTACCCCCTTCTCAGGCTAAGCCAAGTGTGTTACCCAATGCTGTGGTCTCTTTCTGGAGCTGGCTTTTAGGTTCTTTCCATCTCCAGCAAAGATTTGGTCCAGACAAGGGCAGATGGTAGGCTTTCTGGACCAAGGAAAAGTAGGGAAAGAGGCACAGCCTCCACTGTGAGGATGGGGCACCGGGCAAGAGAGAGCTTAGTGGCGCTGAGGTTTTACATTACCTGGTCCCAGTTCTCTTAAGTAATGGACAGGATCAGCAAAGCGGTAGGGAAGGAGCTCTCTGTGGCTTCTCCAGAAATTTTGCTTTCTTCACGTGGCGCCCGTATCAGTGGGCACCAGCATCTCTGCTGACAGCGCCACCACGGAGACACTGCAGTGTCTCCTTCTCACCCTGGGGTCACTCTTCCGTTAGGCCCAGGCACGCTGCCTCCACACACACTCTTCCTCTGGATGCTGCAGCCTGCGTGCTGGTTTGGCAAGGTGCTTGGCTCTTCCCCAGACTAACCCTTGATTTCTCCCCTTTTGCAGACCTGGAGTGAGCACCTCCCACCACTGCCACTTTCACGCCACCTCTGACACATTCACGTCAGCGGAGCATTTCCTAAGTGTCAGTGCTTTATAAAGCTGTCAAGTTTCTCTCTGCTTCCCAGCCCTTAGCTATTCACATGTGACGCTAGAGCCATAGTAGGCATTTCAGGCAGCACCACAGTTGCCAAGATCCTTAGATTTGTAAGGTTAGTTTCAGCATCAAGTTGATTACCTGATTTCCTTCTCACTCACAATGAGTTCTTCCTTCACAGGGCTTCTCTTTGAAATAGTTTTGGTGAGTCCATTCCATCAGATCTCCAAACATGGTGCACACAGGTGTAACATGGTATTACCCTAAAACATCAGATACAAATTCTGTTATGGTTTATGTCTAGTTGTCCCCCCAAAGCCTCATGCAATCATGGGTAGGGACTTCTATAGATCGAGACTTGACTCATGAATCACTGGGATTATGTGCTTTAGTACTGATTTAGAGTTTGAGACTTGATCCATGATCCCTGGGATTATGTGTTTTAAGTACTTCTGGGATTATGGGTATAGCCTAAGGTAGATAGGCTGAGGTGGAGAGCCTGAGTGTAATATAAAGAGAGACAGAGAGACAGACTTAGGCTGTTGCTCTCTGCTCCCTTGGCTGCTCCATTACCTCTGTCGCCATTGTTGCTGTTTCCACCTCCATGAGCTGGATGCTCTCTGCCCTGTTCCACGCAGCCTTGGGCCAGCCGAGTAAGGGCTGAAACCTCTACGATCTGTGAGCTAATCAACCTTTCCTTCCTTCGTTTTGAGTGTCAGGTATTTGTCCCAACAATGAGTAAAAAGTAACTAAGACAACTTCCTGTATAGGGAGGGAAATCACTTAAAATAAGCTTCACTTCAGATACCTTAAAGAAAAACTGATGCTGTTCTCCTATAGGTAGATTCCCTTGGTCTTGGAAGAGCTACTTCAGCGTCATGTCTTAGTTACATCTAGATGTAAGGGAGGCTCTCATTACTATTCTGGATGAACCGAATGGGATTTGTGACTGAAGTGAGGCCTGGCTTTAGCTCTGAAGGCGGATACGGTACCCAGGCCTCCACTGAGCTCAGTGCTTCGGGAGGTTGGATGCTACTGCATGTATATTCTGGACATGCACCTGCTATGCAGGGGATCCTGGCACAGAACCCTTTCAATTTCAAGGGTTTCTACTTTGTCAGAGTTGCCAAAGCAGAATCGAAGGACCGTCTGTAGTCCTTGCTGAGGTGAGATCATCAGAAAAGCTTAAGGAGCCCCTCTGGAATTGGGATAACCAAGAAATGCCTGAGGGAATCTACAGAGAGATGGACCCATTATGGCTTTTTACCTTGCAGTCAGGGCATGGTTTCTGGGAGAGGAGAAAAGTCCTGGGATGTCCTGACTGATAAACAGATGTCCTCTGCCCCACCTGTGGGCTCAGTGCTTTCCTGAGCTTTGTGGGGAGTGACTACCTCTGAGGAGCAGCAAATGACCAATGTCAGGCCCTGTGCACTCAGCAACTGGGCCAAGGGTCAGCATGAGCTACCACTGGGGAAAGGAATGTCTTTTCTCACTGAAGAATGATGTGTCTTTGTAAAGTAGCAGCACAGTGGGGAACAGAATTTGCATTGGAATTTGTGGGTGTGAGCAGTTCTTTGGTAGGGCACTGACAACAGTGTGAACTGGGACTTACCTCCTCCATGTGCTCTGTGGTGCACACGGGTGACAGCTTCCGCGACAAGATTGTTTAGCTTCACACCAACACAGTGGCTGCTTTCAAGAGCTTCCAACTCAATAACATTGGAGCAAGTGTGGAGGTTCACCTTAAACGGGTCCGCTTGACTGGGTCAACTTGAGTGACTTGAGACTCCCTCAGGGGACTAGAGCAGAATATGTTGGAGTATGCTTGGGTGGGCCATGGAAGCAAGACACTGGGTACTAGGGATGATCCCTGTCCCCTTCCTCTCTGGCACTGTCCTCCCTGTTCTGCCTCCTGGTTGCAAGAAACCAAGTATGCACTTTGCTCCGCCACAGTCTCCTCCCACCTCATGTTCTTGCCTTGGACCCTGGGAGCCACAGACTGAACCCTTGAGACCATGAGCTGAATGAAGCCTCTCTGCCTTAAAGAGTGGGTGTTCCGTGTTATGTCCACGAATGGGAAAGCTGATCAATACAGTAAGATTTTACAGCAGCATCATTCACAATAGCCAAAAGGTGGACACAACCAAAGAGTTTAGCAGATGAGTGGATAATCTGTGATGTATACACGCCATGGAATATTACTCGGCCTTCAGAAACGAAACAGGAATGAACCTTGAAGGCATATTAAGTGAAGTGAACCAACCACAGGATAACAAATACTGGACAACTCTGCTTACGTGAAGCACCTAGAGAAGTGAAGTCTATGGAGGCAGAAAGCAGAGCAGCGCTTGTCAGGGGCTGTAGGGTGCAGGAAATAGGGAATTATTAGTGAATGGCTTCAGAATCTGTGATGGTAAAAACGTTATAGAAATAGATCGTGAGGGTTGTTGGAAACAGTGTGAGGGTATTTAATGCTGTTGACACATACATACTAAAAATGGTTAAAAGGATATATTTTATGTTATCTATAATTTGCCATCAGAGAAGACACATTTTTAGGTATTTGGTTATTGCAGGGTTTCACTATGCAGCTCAGACTCATAGTGATCTTCCTGCCTTCAGCCTCCCCAGTGCTGAGATTACAGGTGTGTGCCTCAAAGCCCAGACTCTAGTTGGCTCAGCCTGTCCCGGGGGCAGGGCTGGCACAGCATGTGGCATCAGGGATGGAACCGCGGTCCTTGTGTTTCCCTAAGCTTGCCTGAGCAGATGCTTTAGTTCACTGAGCTATCTTGCAGGCCCAGGTTAGAGAAAACACTGCTTTAAAGAAAGTAAAGCACTAAAAATTAGGTTGATGGATAATTATTTATTGCTACATATTTGCATCACGTAGGAACTAGAAATGGATGTGATTTGAATATGTTTCTCAATAAGAAAGCAGGTACACAAAGTATTGATATGAATGCGGCATCATTTGACAGATTCCATTATACCTTTGCGGTGGTTCTCAACCTTTCCAATGCCGTGATCCCACAGTACAGTTCCTCATGTTGCGTTGACCCCAAACCAAAAAATAATTTTGGTGGCTACTTCAAGATTGTAATTTTGCTACAGTTATGATTCAGAATGGCTTTAGGCGACGCCTATGGTTTGGTCCTTCGACCCCCGCCGGGGTCCTGACCCACAGATTGAGAACCCCTGCTTTAAAGTTTTAAATTTTAAGGGTCTGGGGAGATAGCTCCAGGACACAAGTGCCTGACTGGCAAGTGCAAAGTTGTGAGTTTAAACCCTGGTCCTGCATTTAAAAAAAAGAAAATGAAACAAAGTTTTAAATTTTAGATGGCTCCTTCTCTGACTACCTTGTTTAATTTGCCTCTGACCTAGGCAAGGGCTAAAATCTAGGGATACATTAGACAGCCTGTGGAATAGGTTCTACAGTGTCACTACGTGGAACTCAGGGGCCAGCTACTTCTACAAGCAACCTGCGTTCCATGCCCACCCCAGTGCCCAGCCTTCTCATTGGCCTTGCATGTAGGAGTTTATGAAAATGCAGCTTCTGACTCAACAAGACTGGAGAGGAGCCTCAGTGTGGGCACTGGTAACAGCTCCCAGCTGAGAATTCCTCTGTGAGAAGTTACCAGCAAGGCTTCCGGCCACCCTCTCCCCTGTATCTGGTCTCGAAAAAGAGTGTAGACTATTTCAGGCAACTGAAACCAGCACTCACAACCATGAATCTCTGCCACCCTCAGCAGACTGCTTATGCAAAACGCCAAGCTTAGTAATCCTGGTAATAATGATTAAGCTCAAATCACAAAAGATAAACAGAAGCAAGTGCAGGAGCAGAAGGTGCAGAAAATGCCAGTCTGGAACTAGCAATGGAAAATGATGAATATGACATTTTAAATATGAACTTTGCTAATGAGTTTTACCATATTTACTGCTCAGATTGGCAAGGTGCAGGTGATGCTTCCGACAAGTGACATCTTTTAGAGCAATGTTATCACTCACTGTTCAGAGGTATGGCGCGCTGCACATCCTGCAGCTAATTATTTCAGAGGAAAATTCATTTCTAGGGAATCCCTTTGTGCACCATATAATTTCACTTTATTTTCGTGAAGTGCTTTGCCCCTTAATCAATTGTATGCTCTAGAGTTCACGTTCCTCTTTAAAATTAGAGTATAAGAAAAAAAAAGGGACAAGGATGGAAACAAAAAAATGGAAGCAATTTTTTTTTTGTACATAGACGGGGGAGAGAAGTTGAAGGGAGGGGAGGGGTGGGAAAGGCGCAAAATATCATACATGGGCACAGATTGCTCGTGATGCATGTGACCACTGTGTTCACCTAAAATGTACCACCAGCCTCGTAAATAAATAGGCCTCCACACACAAATTCCATGAGATCCCAAGAAAGGAAGTTTATGCGAGGAAAACTAACCACGGACAGCCCTGATCTTTGCTGATGTATGAAGTGAATTTGATGTATGCCGAGTCCGAAGGCTGCCACAGTGAGAAGCGATAGCGTAGGGTGCGGATTTTACACTGGAACAAATTCTAGTTTTTAAACATGGAAACACATGTTTTATCCTGGGCTGCTAATTCTTCGGAGATTACAACTTTTTCTTCTATTGTTCCGAATTATTTCTCAATAGGTGCTGGATGCACCAGGCTTGAATTGAATCGAGACTGAGAGCAGAACAGAGTAGAATTTAGCGAGCCTTTATTAGCCTGTCCAGCGGCTAGGCAGCTGCACTCCACTCAGGGAAGCGCTGACCAGCTGCGCCAAGCGGAGTTGAGTTCAGTCCTTTATAGTAAGCCCTGTTGACACAGCTGCAAGCTATGACTAGGAGGTTTTCAAGGTTCTAGTGATAAGCGGAACTTGCCCCAGATGCGTCCTGTTAAGCACAAGATACAATTAGGGTGGAAACGCGTCAGCTGTGTACCACACTAGCCGGCTGAAGGATCTGCGCTTGAGCCAGGAAGTGACGCTCAAGGAGCTAGCGGACCCTGCCAGCTTTCCCCGATAGAAAAATAAGCGCTACGTTGAGTTTAACCCGTAACACGGGGCTGCTTTTAAGATGCTTGAGTTTTCCCTTGCTCTGACTCCTTCCGGTTTCTGTACCACATCCAGCGAAGAATGATGCTAAATGATCTGCATCAGACATGGTCTTCAGAGACAGCGCTTCCCCAGGCCCTCTCCCATCTCAGTGCCTTCCACGTGCAGACTGAGAAGCCTGACTTCGCCCCTGGAAGCAGAGGTAATGGGCGGTTGGCTTCCGCACGTGACAGTTTATTATGCTTTGCCCCCTGTAAATTAGAAAGTACAGATCCGATGGCTGTGCTTCAGCTTCTCAATTAAATGTCTAATTTAATTTTTAGTTTCATGTTCTCCAGTTCAAAAATTTAACTTGCCAAGTGTGTGTTTGTTCTCTAACATGAATTAGGTAGGTTTTTTAAAACTAGTTTGAGAACTGCCCTGGCTTTGGCCTTTCATACATATGAATTCTTGAACGCTGGTTTCTTTAATAAAGAAAGAAACCACTGCTCAGCTCATCTTATTGAAAGGCTTTAAAATCTCTTTTTCTAAATTACTTGAAGCACTGATTAGTCTCATGGATTTATTTAAGTGCTTTTTGTTATTAGATATTTTAGAGAGACACAGAGAGGCAAGAAGGCGGACTTCTGTAATTATTCAGGATTCCCTGATTCTGTTGCTACAGTGTCAGTGAATTGCTTCCCAGTTGGAGATTTAATAGAAAAAACATTCAATTTCAAAATGGCCTGGGTGCATCAAAGGGATTAAGCTGTAATGCTTTTAATCCATGTGACTCAAACAAAGAAAAAATTTTCCCGAGCCCTGAACCGCATGATGTGTCTGTAGGCTGGCGAGCGGTAATTCTAAGCACCAGTGAAGCAGTCAGCCCTTCAGCCCCTGCACTGCACGCGGCACGGCCAGAAGCAGCCGGAGGACTCAGTAGCTCTTAAGCTCTGGGATTTGAGTAAAACTGTGACGGGCGTTATTTTGGAAAGTTGTGCTTTTTGGAATCGCCAACTCTCGTCGCTACTAGAGTACAACGATGTACTACACAGTCACAGCTGTCCCCAGTTCAAGGCCCGTTTTTTTCTACCGGAACTCTCTTTCTCTATCAAACGTATATTTGAATCCAACTTATTTGCCATCTTTTTCTTGGTCCTTAAATTTAATGTGCATTATTTAGCCTTCATAATCGAATCTCTCAGTTTTTAAGCATGTGGCAGAGGATAACAAGTAGCATTGAGGTGGAACTAAAACTGCATGTTTTAAATAACTTGTGTTCATTTATATTCGTTGCTGATATATTTTTTAATTGAATTTTTTTGTTTTGAAAAAATCGTAGGTTCATATAGAATTGTAAGGAAGAGTACACAAATATCCTGGGTATCCAGTTTCCAAAGTCCCATAGTTGCACCATCTTGCAGAATAAAGGTTACAACATCATACAATCAGTACATAAAACATTACCAGCACTGCAAAGATCTTTCAGATTTCCTTTGTGGCCATAGCTGTTTCTCATCTGACTTTCTTCTTCATCGTACTTCTGTAATTTTGTCATTTTTAAGAATGTTGTCTCATCCTGGTCCTCTAAAGGTGTACTATCTCTAATATCTTATCAATTATTGTACTATCTTCAAAGTAAATTTTAAAAAGAAGATTTCTTGAAAGCAAGCATTAATATTCAATTACCGGTCTAATCTTGCATAACTATATCTGTTAATCTGAACAACACATTTGACGATAAAAATAGATATTATAACAGCCACTGTTAATTAGCTATTGCTGTCTTAAAAATCTGTAAGATGTGTATTGTGGTATGTTACCCTGTTTCTGTATTTTTTTCTATTTGCTTTTGCTTCTTTTTTATTCTTATTTTATTCAAAATAAAATAAAATAAAAATCTAAAAAAGAATGTTGCCTGGTAATTCCTTACTTGCCTCATCTGCAGCTTTGGTTTCTGTGGTTTCAGCTACCCATAGTCAATTAAGGTTTGAGATTATTAAATGGGAAATTCAGAAATAAACTCTTCATAAGTTTTAAATTACTTGCTATTCTAAATGATGTGGCAAAATCTTGTAAATCATCCTTTGTCCAGTGTGTCTATGCTGTATATGGTGCTCATCTGTCTTTCTTTCTTTCTTTCTTTCTTTCTTTCTTTCTTTCTTTCTTTCTTTCTTTCTTTCTTTTCTTTTTGAGACAGGCTCTTGCCATGTAGTTCAGACTGACCTTTTGCTCATTATGTAACCCCAGCTGGCTTCAAACTCACAACAGTCCTTCCGCCTCAGCAATGAAGAAGGTAGATCTACCTTCAGCAGGGCTGGAGCAATTCCTTGTCCTGTCTTCCTCCGTGGGGTCACCTCAAAAGACTTTCTAGCGCAGTTTGAGATAACTCAGGTAAGTCACTTACATGCAGCAGAGCCTGGTGAGCATTTAAGAATTAAAACATTCCAAATAATAAAGCAGTTTTCCTGCCACTCAACACAGAAGTATCGCTTTGGGGACAGGGTGTCTGGTCTTCCTGGAAAGCGCTTTGTAAGAATGAAAGGCTTGGAAGCTTTGGATGATGTAAAGAAGCTTGTCACCTTCCTTGGGGACCAAATTCACCTGCTTGTGTACCTGTCATCTCTCAACTTCTCTGCAGCTTTAAGTAGAACACACATGCTCTTTATACTTCTGCGCACTTTGGACTAGCACAAATAATGTGTCTTGCTTGTCTCTTCTAACCTGATCTGCACTGTTTACGCTATTAGAAAATTGGAAACGTGCAGGAGAGTGAAGCTTGAATCACAAGATACTGAAGAATGGTCCCAGATTGTACCAAATGTGCTTTTATGGCAAGAATTTCTCCTGTGTGAGCAATATGGTAATTGTGGTCAAATTTTTCAAAACATTAGTCATTTTAAAGTCATTTGGAAATAAAGCAAGTTTATTGCTATAGCCACACCTTGCACTTACAAGAAAAGATGTCCCTGAATCTTAATGTCTCCATTGCCAAAGACTTGATAGGAGATAAACTTAGTCATAGCTTCAGAAAACTAGGTTAATCTGGATTCCAAAGGTAGTAGAATTGCTATTCTATTCAAATCTAAAATGGAGATGAAACCAAAATAGTACTCAGAGTACGTGTATGTCCTTGGACTGCAGAGACACTGTCACTGTACCTCTGCTCAATCTTGAGTGAAAATATATGAAACCTATGTGCAAGAAACTTTCCGACATTCATGGGCCTGGCTGGAATCTCTGCAGCATTAGGACTGCATGTTATGATTTGTGTCTAGTTGCCCCTGCAAAACCTCATGCAGTCATGGGGCTGCTTCTGTTCTTAATCCAATGCTGGGGTTGTAGGTGTGAGTGCCCTGGGGCAGATGCTCTCCATTGCAGTGTGAGGAGGAGGGAGAGAGGCCAGCTAGCTGTCTGAGCTGTTGTCACTCCTTTTGATCTTTTTACCTTTTGCCTCCACCATGAATGACTGCTCTGTGCTGCCTTGTGTCACTCTGCCTTGGAGCCAGCTGAATGCAGACCGAAAGTAACTGAGCTAAATAAACCCTTCCTTCCTTCATTTTGGCTGTTGAGTATTTGCTCCTGTGAGGAGAGAAGAGTAATTTCCATCCAGAATCTCCATAATTGTTTCTGCATAATCTCTCAGGTTTCTGATCCCTGAAAAATGTACAGTATACAGAAGACATCTCATATATTTCTGGTAGCATTGAATGAAGTTTAGTTGAATGGAAGAGAAGCTAAGAGCTTTTTTGAGCAAGGAGAGAAAGCGAAGTAATCAGGCTTTTTCTTTTTTGAGAACATACTATCATTTGCCAAGGGGACAGGGATAGTACACAGTTGACAAGACAATGTGTTGTTGCAGAGGAAATTGGAGCATGAAGAGGTTGTGCTTGTCATCTTTCCAATCCTGGACGATTTCCATGGAAAATGACCATGACTCTAGCAATATGCTTCTTATATCTAGGGTAGAAGCAAACTAGAAAAGGGAGAGCTATGGAAAGTGCTAACAGGGTTGTTGAGCAAGCTCTCTGTAGCCAATGTCACACTCATCAGTTTGCAAAAACTTTCCACATCCCTCAAATCAGTCTTCGAAATTCTGTGCTACCTGTTAGCACTCCCAGACTGAGACAGCAGCAATGTCTATGGGGTGATGTCATTTTCCCAAAAAATTTGCATGTTACCAGTGATAAAAGAGTGATGTAAAGAAGAGGGTCCATGTACTCTCACTAGCCACTGACTATCCATGTATGTGTTACCTAGCTACCCAATCTGTTATCTGTGTATCCATGTGTTGAGGGAGAGAGAGAGAGAGAAAAAAAAAGGGGGGGGGCGGCTGGGAGAAGCAGCAAGAGACGCCAAAGAGGAATAGCTTGGAGGCTTGGAGGAGCCAGGGAGTCCAGTGAGCCTTGACTCTGCCCCGATCCTTTACCTTACCATCTTAAGCTAGGATAAGACAGTTCGAGGGGAGTTCAGTTGTGGTACACTGTAGTCATGTATGATTGACCTTATCGCCTTTATCACCCCTTTCTCTTCTCACTTCCTCAGATATTGTTACACAGTTGTACGCTGTTGTAGTCAAAGCATTTCCTATGCTATTCCATGGCAAAATATCACCAAAGCTTAGTTTTACTGTCTGCATCCATGCAGTTGTATTGCTGGGATAGCGAATGTTAATTCCATGAACAGCTAGTGGTGGTCATATCGATAGCAGTATGTCCCTTTCAACTTTTCATAAGACAAGATGCACTTGAGTGGCTCATTTAACTATTTGTTGGCCATATGTGTGGAGCCAGGATGAGGTCAGAGTGCATAAAGCAGTTAAGCTGCTTCAGTCTTAAGAAACTATCCTGCCTGGGCAATGGCAGCCATTAGGGGCTAGGCAACTTTGTGTCTCTTAGTATGAACTCAGCCAGCGTATAAATAAATGTCTCTGCTGCTGTGGCGAGGTCCTCTTGCCCATCAGGTAAGAGGCTTCCACCTGACACAGTTCTTCTCTCTTGTCTGTCTCTTCCCTGTTTCTGCCACTGTTTCTCCCTAAGGCACGTCAAGAGACCAGTAAGTCCCTACAAATATTTGTATTTTATATTTGTGGAGCCCCCGAGGATACCTGAAATAAGACTTTAGATCCCCAAACTCACCACTTTCAGAAGTACCTTTTTGGACTTGAAGAGTTCTCCTTGGCATGGGGCAGGTAAGATGGACTGATTTTGGCTCTGATGGATATCTAGTACAATTTTTCTCTGTCCCCTTTTTGGAATAACGTCTGAAGGTAAGCTCTGAGAAATTGGATAGCCTCTTTTTTTTCTTTAATTTTTTAGCTTTCTTCCTAAATTGTCTTAATACTATGTCAAGCCCCTCTGGAAGGTGAGGTCTTCTTGTTTGCGAGACCATGTTTTATTCTTAGTATCCCATTACCTAGAATAGACCTTGCAGCATTATTATTCAATAAAATGAATAAAAAGAATGATAGAAATTCTCTTAATAAATAGTATGAGGATCTTTCCTGATCTCTGCTCATGTGCATCCAGTGATGGGTCCTCATGAATTCCAGGCAATTTTGCCATTTTAGAATTGTTACCACATGGCTTCTTGGCATGCAGATTTGGTTACTCTTTAGTTTGGAGTTTTCTGCTTGTTTACCATTTTGAACTAAAGTCACAGAAGCCTCTCATATGTTCATAGATATGAAATCCTTTCATCCACTGTCTTAATTACTCTTCTCTCATTGCTTAGACGAGTACCTGACGTCCAGAATGAAGGAAGGAAAGGTTTATTTAGCTCACAGTTTGTGGAGGTTTCAGTCCGTATTAGGCTGGCTCCAAGGCTGAGTGGCACATGGAAGAGAGAAGCAATGCATGGTAGCAGGACAGCAACAAAATGGTGACAGAGGGGCCAGGGGGATAGCTCAGAGGCACAAGTGCCTGCCTGGCAAATGCAAGGTCCTGAGTTTGATCCCTGGTTCTGAAAAAAAAAAAAATGGTGACAGAGGCAACTGACCAAGCAGGACAGCAGAGAGCAATAGCTGATTCTGTCTCTCTGTCTCTCTTTGTATTACAGTCAGGCTCTCTGCCTCAGTCTATCCTCCTCAGGCCACACCTATCATCCCAGAAGTACTCAGACCCATAATCTCATCAGTACTAAAACACATAATCCCAGTGGATCATGAGTCAAGTCCCCACCCCATGATTGCATTAGGCTTTGGGGGAACAACTATACATGAACCATAACATCCACATTTTTCTTTTTCAGACTTAACATAAACTATTGCTTGTAGAATACTGTTTTAAGATTTCATCATCCCCTGTCCCTCCCTCTGAGCACATACTTTCCCAATAGTGTAGCCCTGAGCCTTGAGCCCTGAGCAGAGTTCTTGGATATGTACCCAATAATGACCTGAGTATCCGTCATCCTTCTACTCTCTGCACTACCAACATGCCCCCAAAACGCAGGTCAAGTTTATTTCAGACACGAGCTTTATTCTTTCTTTGGTTATGCTGCTTCTCTGAATCTCGTCCAGACTTTTCTACCAGGAACAATTAGTTGGGTGGGAGCATGAGGACTCCCGTTCTCTGTCACCCATGACCGAAAGTCCTCAAATAACCAACTTCACATTGAATTCTCTCCCCAGTCTCAGTCCTGCTGGGCTTCTCTGCCTCAAGGGAGCAACTCTTTGTATAAATGAGTCCTTCGAAGCCCAATGCATATGTTTCTAGTAACAACATCCTTGAGAAAGGTGAGAATAGGAGACAAAGAAAACTTTGATGGAACTGAACACGGTGCCTTCCCCTACTCACACCCCACCATACCTTATGTTGTCTTGTTTGTGGTAGCAGTGTAGAGAGAACAAAGCGTGAGATGGCTTCACCCACTTTGATCTTTATAGGATTTTCCTCCTCTCTTCTCCCACTGAACCAAGCAGTGCCTGCCACTCCTGAGGCAGGATGTGGAGGAGCAGCGGCAGCAGACAGCACACGCAGTGGGAGGGAGGTCGGCCTTGTGCCAGTCTTGCACCTTCCGCACTGTGCGGGACTCTTGCCTCGCCTTTTCACAGTGCAGCCTTCAACTGAGCTCCTACTCATGAAAGACCTCCTTCCCATGTTCACACAGATCTCCATTCAAGGCACAACTTTGGGACCACAAACTTCTCTTTCTATCAAATGTAACATGTTGGTAATCAAAGTATTTGAAGCCTTAGATTTAAATTAGGCAGTAATGTGGACCATGAATATAACTAAACATGTGACATGTTTATAAAAATTTGACATTTAATTAAAAACTCAAACTTCATTCTATTTGCTCATATACTACATTAAACATTTCTGATGTTGTTGCTTTATGACCAGATGCTATACACCACGATGACTTATTCAAGTTGTGTTTTATTTCTGTCTAGGTTGTTATCATTTAAATATTCTATTTATTTTTTATTTTTGTTTTTGAAACTGGAGATTGAACTCAGGACCTTGTGTTTGCCAGGCAGACACTTGTATCACTGAGCTATCTCACTAGCTTAAATATTTTAGATTGGCCCTTGTAAAATAAAGATGTCTTGTTTTGATTAGAGAGTTTAATATCTACTTACATTTATTACTGAGTTTATTAAGACTGGTATCTGGTACACTCATTTAACTTCATAAAGATGGAATGATAAATTCTGTTATTCCAATAATGTTATGTTTCTGGTGATTTCTCTTTGGATTTCTAGTAGGTTCCATTTATATAATTTAATTTTGTCCCTTCAACCTATGGTTTTGTGACTACTCTATATTTCTTATAGATTCTTTCTTGTGATATAAATGTGGTTCTTTGTCTTCTTAATTTTTTGCCTTCAATTATAATTTTATGAATATCTAAAATGCTCTATGTTTACTATTTGTCCCCAGCAGATGAATTTTAAAATAATTTTTTACCTCAACCAGATTGCAATTTTGGTGGCTATTACTCAGTAGAATATAGCTCTGCTTATAAAACTTCTTCTTAATCTCACCTTGAGATTATTCTAATAGAGAAGTTTAAACAATTTTCACTTGTGTGATACCCAAAGTGCATTTGTTTTATTTCAGCCACTTATTGGCTTAGCTATTTGCACAAGTCATATTATTTTCCTCCTAAAACACTGATAAATTTCACAAAGCAACAGATATCTTAGTAAAGATGATAAAAAATGAAAACATATTAAGAAAGAAATTTAAGGGCTGATGAGATGGTTCAGCAGTCTAAAGCACCTGCTTAGGAAAGCTTAGACAACCACAAGGACTGCGGTTCGATCCTGGGCACCATATGCTGTGTAGCCCCACCCCCCAGGCACACAGTCTGAGCTAGCCAAAATAATAATTAAAAAAGAAAGAAATTTAAAATTGATTAAATGGTAAAACATGTGCCATATATGCTATAATGGAAGGTTTATACCCTTAATCTTTTATGTTCTCATTTAGGAGTCATCTTTTTGTATTCTCTTAGGAGCTGGCTACCAGATAAACTATAGAGAAAAACCAACTGAATTGAGAGAAAATATTAAAAACATAATTTTCAATAAATATATGGACAATCAAACTCTAAAGTCAAAAGAAGAACAAATCAAAGCAATAATTTGTAAGCATTTATAACCTATTGAACTTACAGGCATTTTAAAAATATCTAGAATATGTAGATTTGAATAAAATGAGTAGTGTCATAAATGAAACTGGCAAATGGGAAAATAATATTGAAATATATATCTAAAGCTATGAAGATATATGTTCTGTTTTCTTCAGCAAACTCACACATTTCTGCAGAAAATTGTACTGTTTTAAAATATAATATGCAAAAATTACTTGCACTATATTAACTGCTGATATTTAATTGATATAGATAAAATTAAAATTCTAGTAAAAATTCATTTAACAAAATATAATAAATTCATGAATGCAAATGAAGCAACCATTAGAAACCATGTTCTCCAAGGTTTTTTTCTGTTTTTTTTTTTTTTTATCTTTTTGAGACAGGTTTCACTATGCAGTTCTGTCCTTGAGCTCACTTTTGTAGCCCATGCTGGTCTGGAACTCACACTGATCCTCCTGCCTCAGCCTCCCAGGTGCTGGTATTATAGGCATTCACCACCACACCCAGCCAGAAGAAGGTTTAATAGTCACAAAAAGTTATGCAAAAAGCATGTTATTATAGTTAATGAGCTTTTTGTGTGTGTGTGTATGGGACCGGGATTTGAACTCATGACCTTGCACTTGCCAGGCAGGCACTTGTGCCACAGAGCTATCTCCCCATCCCCTAAGGCATGTTATTATAAAGGTTATGATTTGTGCATATTTATCTGTATACACATACAATTTCAGACTGAAAAAAGCAGTGAAGTTTGGGGAGATAGCGTGACAGTCTAAGAGCCTGCCTGGCAAGCACAAGGACCCCAGTTTGATCCCCAGTCCGACATGCCATGCTGGCTCTGGAACCTCGGGTGAACTGTGCCCGTACTGAAACCAGGGATGGTGGTGCACACCTGTGATCCCAGCACTCGGAAGGCCAAGACAGGAGGATCACGACAAGTATGAGCTGCATAGTGATACTCTATACCAAATCAGTCAATCAATCATCAACCAACAAACAGAGATATTGGAAAGACACAAATTCAATGTTGACTTTGAGATTTGAGATGATTTGCATTTTTGTTACACTTTTCAAGGTTTTTAATAATTTTTTTTTTTTTTTTTTTTTTTTTTTTTTTTTTTTTTTTTTTTTTTTTTTTTTTTTTGGTATTTTGTGCAGTCTCACTACGCAGCTCCAACTCATAGTGATCTTCCTGTTTTCCAGCCACCTGGCGCCAGGATTGCCATCATGCACCACCATGCCCAGAGCCAAGGTTTTTTGAAATTCTGAAGGTTGAAGATGTAGTACTTGCAGTCATAAGTGAAACAATGTATTTCTTAAAACAGCAGTCAGGGACCTTATAAAGCACTAAAACTATATTACTCAATTGATAATCAATAATCTTAGAATGGGATCAAACAACTTTAAATATCCTTAATAGTACATATCGCTATTGCTTTTATGCCTACAAGGCCTATAGGATAAGCATGGGAGGTTGTGAATTTTGTACAAAATTTAACTTTATTTTGGTTACCAGAAAACACTTACTGGCATTTTAGCATGAATTCTTCCTTGTCGTCTTGGGAATGATTGCCAATATTAACGAATTTCTTTTTAAAAAGCACTATTCTCTTTTTAGTATGCAGGAGTCTCCACAATAATAATAACAGCAATACATTTTTGAAACCACTATTAGCTGCTGTATATTCACCATCTTGTATAATTCTCACAAGCACCTTAAATGTTATTTGCCCCATCAGAAATGTATTTGAGAAAAGTGACGTCTGATTTAAATGCAAGGTGCCCCGCGATTACCCAGTTAGTGTTAGAGACAACAATTGAGCCAATCTGGGGACACCCATTCAGGACTCCCCTCCTGTTCCTCTCTTGGACAGGGGCTTTCTTTCCCTCAATAAATATGTTCTGCTCATTACAAAAAAATATTAGACCAATCTCCCATGATGAAGCACTGTATAATTTCACTGTATCTATTTAATCACCCAGAAGATTGTTTTGAATTTTTATCTGTATTGACTGCTAGATATAATTAAAGTATCTAAAGGGTGTAAATTTTTTTGTTTTAATCAAATGTGGCCTCAAATGAGGCTCTTGCTACAAAAACCATCCAGCCCTTTGGTGTGGCTGATGTGGCTTGAGAAACAGCTTTGTGGAGCGCCAGAGGTATTGTGAGCAACAAATGTGGTGACACCAAAATGTAATTTAATGACCACTGTTAATTTCCTATGCTTGTTTTGAAATTCTGTACCATTTTTTATGTTGGTCTTTGCTCTAATTATTTGATTTTATTTTTTCTCTTTATATCTCTCTCTCTGTCTCTCTCTCTCTATATATATATATAGGTTTAATCTCTCTGGTTAAAATATACATATATGTTTTTTCTTTTCTTTTCTTTTTTAACCAGAGAGATTCTATGGTGATAGGGAAGGGATTTTTTGGTAGGACATCAGGTGGGACTTCAGCCAAAGCTCGGGAAACTTTGCTGCCGATGAATTTTGATTCTTCTCTAACCCCAGATCTTTCTCTCCAACCACATTAAGATAAAAGAGCTGACAGTTCTCACCTTTGTGGCCAGCATTTCTTGTCATAGGTTAAGTCTTCACTCCTTCATTTGCTGCCTGGACAGTCATTTAGAGAACTGAAAAAATCTTCATTACCAGACCAAAATGCAACTCTATCTATCTTTCACTGTATGTCTGCATATATATGCATATATATACATATGTATCCATATATATATACATATATATATATATATATATATATATATATATATAACTTTTGAACCTCTTGTCTTTAATCAGAGGAACAGTATTTGCTTTATAGTCTGTCGTGAGCACCCGACGAGATGCCATGTGTCGCCTGTGTAAGAGTAGCTCTCGCTTGCCTTTCTGCCTCCTGTTTGCTAGTCTTGTTAACCACACAATGGTGGACACTGGTGTCAGGCCTATGCGCTTAAACAGTTTTTTGTTCCATATGCACTGAGGTAAGACTTCTCTGAACTATCGAGTGTTCCGTATCCGGGAGGTATACTGCAAAGATCGCATATGGAGTCTTCATGACACTCATGCGCTTCTGCAGGACTCACATACAGCGTCTGAGGTGGTCGAACCATCGTTTCTTAAGTTGATAGAATGTATTATCAGGAGTCGCTTGTCACCTTGAGGAGGAAAGAGCAGAGAACTGTGGAGCAGAAATTCAGGGCTTCAGTATGTTCCCTAGGAAGGGAGGGCAGTCACACATCCTTACGTCTATGCTACGTTTATGGATCACAAGCTCTGAGGAAAGTACAACAGCAAAGAGAAACGAGACATTGCACCTTCAATTCGCAATCTAGCGGCAACTGTGGCAAGGTGGGCACACATGTAGGTGTGGCCCCAGGTGTGGGGCAGTAGGAGCAGGTAGAGCCTGGCGGGACTCGGGCGGCCGCTGGAGCCACACATCTGCTAGTCTCAGAGTGCCACCACAGGGGAAGGTGGGGTAGAGGCATTCAAGTGCGTGCCTACCAGTTTCAGTTTTGCCTCTGACTGGCAAATCTGAGCCTCAGAGCCTGGCTGGAAACCCCGTTAGCTCTTCTGGAGCAGGGACTTACTGGTAACACAGCCGTCAGTGTGCCCGAGAGCTCAGAAATAGAGCGCGATCTGAAATCCTAAACACAGGCCCAGAAGGGTGGGGCCGCCCATGTGATCCACCACACAGAGAGTGTGAAGGCCACTGTCACTTCCGGGAAGACCTTGGCTGCCCTAGGCCATATCTATGAAGTCTGATGCATTCTATTTTTGCTGGAGGAATAGCAGTGTGTGTTTTAACGTTCCTTGTGAGTTTCCCATAAAATCCTTCTTCTGAGAATGTCTGTTCATATTTAGTCTTCCAATTTCGCTCTTTTCTTCCTCCCGTACACCCACACACGCTTTCCTTAACTTGAATGATTTTGCATTCACTTTATTCTAGCTGCTGAATTATGCATAATAATAAATTGGTGGTAATAAAAATCAACTTTTAAACTTCAAAAAGAACAAAATATTTACTTAGGAAAAAGAAAATGGAATTTCCCATGCAACTAAAGTAAGAATATTTTTTACATTTTAAAAACTAGAAGTTACTATTCCATATTTTTGACCAAGAAAATAGTTTAAATAACAAAAAGAATCATCAGCTTATTGATTTTTTTAAAAAAAATCTCAGTTCTGTTACTCAAGGGACATTATATCTACTCACGAAAAGCCCAGTAATCTAGGACTTTAGATTTTTTTTTTTTTTTGTCTTTTTGAGACAGGGTCTGGCTATGCACTTGAAGCTGGCCTTGAGCTCACTTTTGTAGCCCATGCTGGTCTGGAACTCGCACTGATCCTCTTGCCTCAGCCTCCCAAGTGCTGGGATTACAGGCGTGCACCACCACGCCCGGCCCAATTTTTTTTTTTTTTTGTTGGGACCGGGGTTCGAACTCATGACCTTGCACTTGCCAGGCAGGCACTTGTACCAAATTTTTAATTTACAGATTTCATTATTATTCAAATTCTTTGCTAATTGTGGTGATTGAAGAGATAACTTTGCCTTTCCATCCCTTCCCTCGTAATTCTGTCTTCCTTTGTTAATTTGGCTCTTGGTATTTAGGGACTGCTAAATATGAGAAAGTATGAGGGGGCAGTTAAGGTTCTAGCTTTATAAGGTTCATCTGCCTCTGGGATGTGTGAAGTCACCCCTCACTCCATGGGCCTCTTTCCCTGGAAAATGCCAGCTTCCTGCGGGCAGGCTTTGTGGATGCTCTTGGGTTAGCAGCCGATAGGAAAAGCATCCCATGGATCTGCATTTATATGCAATAGCCAAAAAATTACCTGAAATCAAACTGTGACGTTAAAACAAAATGTTTTTTCATTTCATTTATACACTGAGTGAGATTCAGCTTTACGTGGTAGGATTATGAAGCATTACAGACGTTTCCTCAGTGATTTCCTTTTGTGTAGATTAAAATTATAGGGCTATGCAGATTACCATTATAGGAACAATGTGCATTTGCAAAGATTCCACCATGTAAAAGCAGTTTCTTGCTTCCAAGTGTATCAACATTGTAGAATGCTGCTTGTCCTAGCCGGGCGTGGTGGCTCATGCCTGTAATCCCAGCACTCGGGAGGCTGAGACAGGAGGATTGGTGCGAGTTCGAGACCAGCCTAGGCTACAAAAGTGAGCTCCAGGCCAGCCTCAACTGCATAGCGAGACCCTGTCTCAAAAAGACAAAAAAAAAAAAAAAAAAAAAAAAAAAAAAAAGAATGCTGCTTGTCCAAATGATTTGAGAATGTCACACGTTGATGTTTAACTAAGATTTCAGTGGGTAATATTAGCTTCCATGTAAAATTACGGTCTGGTTTTATAGTAAGTGTTCTAGTATTTTAGTCTCTAAAGGTAGAGTATGTCATGGAAGAAGCGAAGTGAATAATGGGAAAGAGGGTTCCGTTAGTCCCAGCAGCACTTACGGAGCTGTCGTTAGCTGCTTGGTGCGGGTTGCATCCATGGCTTTTGGTAGAGCAATATCAGAAACAGCCACCTTCCTACAGACCGGGACTGCTAAGCCTTGCTGCGTGCTGCTGCAATCTGGAGCTCCCCGCCCTCAGTGAATCTGGTGAGCTGTAAGCCAGCCCCTCTTTGATAAAAGGCTCTAATTCCTCAGCATTCTCTACAGATTTTGTAGTTTTACCTCTCTTTTTTGAATGGCATGAGATTTTGAGCTGCTGTGGAAAACTCTAGAAATCTAGCAGTGACAATATCCTACGCAGCTGGATTATAAATAAGGATAGGTTATACAAACCATTTCCTGATTTTACTTCTGTCTCTATCTCCTTGATTTTACTGAAATGTAGTCACAGACTCAAAGGCTGGCCTGAAATAGAGTCTTGCATTAGATAGCCTTCTGCATTTTAAGCTCTAGGATGTTTGGAAGGGTGGGTGGGGTCCAGTGCTTCGACTCAGTTCACAAGTATGTCCCTCGGACAGGTTAAGAGTAACGTGCTTTGACTGCCGAGGACAACAGCAGCGCTTCGTGCCTCTGTGTGAGTGTCTGCTGTGTGTCCGACCTCAGGGAGCTTCTATTTCAGTCACATCTGCACTGTGTGGGGCAAGTGGTATCCTCTTACCCCTCCCACAGTGCTAGCAGTGGGCATATAGGGGTCTCTGACAGGATCAGTACATGTCAGAATGGAAAACAAATCCTCAGGTTTATTAAAAAAAGGAATAAGAGAGATACAGAAGTAAAGGATAAGAAATATGCATGGATAAAAGAGATGGAGGGGAGGGGAGGTTGAACCCATTAGAAACTGAGCTTTGAGCCTCTCAGTGGCCCAGATCCCTACTTGTGAGGGTCCCGCTGTCCCGCCCATTCATGGCATTTCAAAGTTAGGGTGCTGTTCTCACCTCATGTGCCCGGGAGCTGTTACCCTCAGTGTTGTCCAATTGCCTTCACTTACTAGGCCAGGAAAAGGAAGATTTCTGATGGCCAACTAAGACTGCCCTTCTCCTCTTTTATGGCTCATTATAAAATATTTGTGCAGCCCTGTAAGTTGATAAATGCCCACTGGCATCAAGCTACTTGACAAGCGAATTACTTCTGATTATAATTTTGCTGCAAAGCTTCTTTAGCATTCTGCTCTTTTGAATCAAGAATAGAAATTAACCAGGCCGAAGCCTGCATTTTTCTCACCTGCATGAAAAAATATGTAGTAGTTTCCCTGGATTGTAACAGAAGCTTGTCCTCAAGATATAGTTCCCTGGTGTTTTTTTTTCTAATCATACAGTGTCTTTGCTGCCTAAGTCATTCTCCCATTAAATATCCTAGTTGACAAATTTTCCTTTTGCTTCAGAAAGTTCCGGTCTGACTGGGTTACGTATTGACCTATTTCTTTTGTATGTAGGTGGTTTTTGTGAGTGTGCTGGGTCAAAAATCTAGTGACCGAGTCTAAATTTTCAGCCAGCAGCACAATGGAAATCCTTACCGCAATGCACATGTACCTATTTCACTTCCGGTGTGCTCCTGAGCTTGTAGATTTGGGGTTGTTTATCTCACTAGATTGGGTTGTGCTGGCGGAGCTGAAGTCAGCACACAGAGCAGAACATGCTTTGCATCCTGAGAGGTAGCTGCTTATGAATGGCAGTGTTCCTGCTGGGTCAGAGAAGGGAATGAAGGTACCTGTTGCTACAAAAACAGCGCAGTTGTGTCTTCCTGAGGAGGTGTCTCCTCTCAGAAGAAACTTCTTTGCATATGGAAATGAGTACATAAGTATGTGGTGGATGTATCTGCAAATTTTAAAGTGAGAACTTGACAGGTTTGGGCAAATCCCAGAAAGCAGAATAAGCAAAACTACCACTGTGCCAGTACAGGGTGGAGTTTCCACCCAAGGCCACTGCTACTCAATTTCCTGCCTTTCCAGCCACGAGGAAGAAAAGAAAACAGAATCTGCAATTTTCTTCATAAACCATTATAGAAATCGCTCTATGTGCTCAAGATGGTAAGCCCCAACAAAATTTTCTGGGTCTTGTCCAGTCTTGGGAAGATCCGTTATTTAGCTAACATAATGGAGTGGGTACATTTCTTGTGGCTGGCTAGGCTGTGGAAAGAGAAAGCGAATACCGACACCCTTGCCTTTGAGAAGCTGGAGAATCCATGATGTGGGGAAAAGGCCCAACAATGGAAACATGAAGAAATACAGTAGCTTTCCATTACCCAGATTTCACTTTCTATGGCTTCAATTTCCCACCAAGAAAGTACCAAATGGAAAATTCCAGAAATACACCAACATGTCACACATTTCTGATAGTATAATACTCTGGGTAGTGAGATATAGTCTGGTCTCATCTTGTATCACTTCACCTAGGGTACAAATCATCCCTCTGTCCAGTGTATCTATGTCACATGTGCTACCTCCTGCCCAGTAGCTGCTTATTTGCTACCTGGGTTATCAGATTGACTGTCCTGATAATGAGAGTTTGTGTGCAAGTAGCTCTTACTTAGTAAGCCACTGCTGTGTCACCATGCTAATGACATTCATTTCACTTAATTGCGTAGCACCGGCAGTGTTATCTCACGTCAGTACAAAAAGAATGGTGAGTAGTGGAATGCGTTTTGAGAGATAGCGTGATTACCTAGCCTTACTGTGCATTATTGCCGTAATTCTATTTTGTTAGTTACTATCATTAATTTCCTACTATGTCCTATACGTTATTATCCTGGATATGTGTGTGTCTCAGTTACTGTTCTCTCATTGCTGGGACAAAATGCCCAACACCCAAAATGAAGGAAGGAAAGGTTTATTTAGCTCACAGGTACTGGAGGTTTCATAGTCAGCTGGCTCCAAGGCAGAGCGGCTCATGGCAGAGGGCAGCCGTTCATGGCTACAGCAAGAGGAAAACGAAGGAAGAGCGGCAGTGGCTGCAGAGAGCAAGTCCGAGTTCCTTAAGTTGCATTCACGCTAAAGCTTGGCGTGGTCCTGCATGCCTGTCATCCCAGCACTTGGGAGGCTGAGGCAGGAGGATCGGTGTGAGTTCGAGACCAGCCTGGGCTACCGAAGTGAGCTCAAGGCCAGCCTGAACTGCATAGTGAGACCCTGTCTCAAAAAGACAAAAACAAACAAACAAACAAAAAGTTGTATTCAGGCTGTCCGCCCCAGAATCGTGTGTTAATCACACACTCTAGAAGTCTGCCTCAGGATTGCATGAGGCTTTTTTGGGAGGGGGGAGGAGACAAATACACACAAATCATAACAGTGTGTGTGAGTGAAAAAAAAAAAAAAAAAAAAAAAAAAAAAACCACATGGTACAAGCATTCCCTTGAAATGGACCCTACCATGCAGGAGGGGACAGGTCCCCACGTGCTTGAATATAATTTGAGTGAAGTATGCAAATTGCCCCAACAAGGGACAGCTTCATGTAAGAGGTAATTCTTGAGCAGAGTATTGAGTATACCCACACGTGCTCATACAGAACAGCAGAAGAGATGCTTAACTAGGGTAGCAAAGCCTAAATGATACTTACTAGGTTGACTGTACTATAAAAGTGCAAAAGTAAGAACTCTGGGGCATGATGACAAATGTACTTTTTCCAGGGCCAGTGTCTCTTGTACTTTAAAAATCATTTTCACAAGAATCCCCTCCTCAAGCATAAAACGTTTTTGTGGCCAGTATCCTAAAATATTGTATCTATTCCCCTAATGATCTGTTGAAACTATTTAAAAACATCACAGAGCTGATGTAGAAAGTGACAATTTTAGGCTTTATCTTACATGACACCTTTGCTCCATTTGACACTGTGGACCGTGACTTTCTTACCTGGCTGCCAGTGACATCACTCTGTGTGCCCTCCAGATTACTGATTGTGTGCTTTAGGTATGAAGCTCAAATAATCTTATATAGGTTCTTTGTGGTGGATTCACTAGTGGTCAGCTGGACAGACCCAGCTGAACTGAGTCAGCATGGCTCTGGGTATGGATTGTGGCCAGCAGCATAAAAGGAGCCCTTGAGGAGAAGATGGTGCGCTGTGGGTTCTCATGGAGAAGCTTATAGCGCTATTTTATTTGGATGTGAACTCTGTTCTCATTATCAGAGGAGCTATATACTCTTTGCTTTCATGGAGGACAGCTTTGGCTCTCTTTGGGGAAGTGCTGGAACCCTGAGCATCACTTCCTGGCTCCAGCACAGATCCCTCAGCCCACCGGTGCAGACTTTTCATCTCCCGCCGCTGACCTGGGACCCTCCCAGTGCACGTCATTGACACAGACTTACATGACACATTGTCATGAGCTCTAGCCCTCCAGCGGGACTCATCAAGGACACTGCTGTGGACTCCAGGTCTGCACCTAGATTTTTTTAGTTCTCTAGTGTGTGCACAGATTTCCTGCACTCTTTTGCTTTGGACTCTTCAGGTGAATATTATAAAATAATTTATAAATTATGTGCCATTAGATCTTTTCCCTTGTAAAGCCCTGACTACAAAATTCCCGTTCTTAAATAAGATGTGTACAAACAGGATGGTAGTGACTCCGCAGTAGATAATTCTTCCCTTGATACTTGCTCTGCAATAAGACATATAAAGGTCGTTCAAATGAAGCAACACATCTACAGGTGAGCTTATCTTTCCTGCCAGACTTGATGATTCTTCAAAGTCACAAAATCATTAACTTGAAATCTTCCTTGATTACTTCACCCCACATGACGCCGTCCCAATACAACTTGTGACCAGGTACTACAACTCTGTGTCTAAATCTCAGCTTCCCAAGTTTTTCCTTCCATGTTGCCTTCCCTGCCATGGATACCATAGGTGACGCCTCCTTGTTCATCATATTTTCCTCTATAGCTTACGGGGTAATCTTCTTGTATCAGTGAGTTCTCCTGGGAGATTTCTGCAGTACTAGGGATCAAACCCAGGGCCTCTTCCTTGATAAGTAAGGGCTCCACAGAACTTTTGGAATAAATATTTCTAAATTTGAAAATTCTTAAGATTCTGTCTGCTAGATGTAATTCTCATTCCATTAGAGTTAAAATCTAAATCTTTTTCAGGGCTATTAATGAGCTGTTTTTATTTATGTAGCAGTCTGGTTAGGTGATCCGACATGAGTCTTAACCTCCTTTAACATGGACCTTTTGTCCCTTCTCTATGTCTTTGTAGATAATGTTATCTGGACCTGGAATTTATTCACATGACTAATATATCATTTTAGTTTAAAAATCAACTTACTACTCTCTCCAGAGAGTCTTCCAAACTCTTCACATCTGACCTTTTCAGCATTCTTGCTATCAAAATTCCATAGTACTAAGGACTTTTGGGGAGTCAGTAATTTATGTAGCAGTTTCTCCTCCAAAATTGTGTGTTGTTCAATACAAGTAGCTCATCTTTTATCTCTGTTTTCCCCACAATTTTAAAGTGCTTATGGTGCAATCAGTATGCATACATGATAAATGGATTTCCATTTGCATAGAAAGCCATTATTATGACCTTTATAATTTAAGTGAAGAATTTTGGTAGTCTAAGAAGCTGATGGTGTCCAAATGATAGTTGCATAAAATAATGGGAATAGAAGGGACCAGGCTCTTGGAATTTCTCTGAAATGGATGAAATCTGTTGCTAAGGGGGGAAATGGGGTGGGAAAGAGGAATCATAGAACTATAGTGTTGGACTTTCCAGAACCCCTTCTTTTACAATTCTCTGTATAACTTGCAGTCCCTCTGTTGAAAGTTGCTAGAAGGTGTTGAAGGCAGAATTATTAAATAATTTGTGAATTCAACAAAAGAGAAGCCAACATATTTGAAGAAGTAACGCTTTGCATCTCCCCATTTAATCTTAATGAAATCTATCATAGTTTTTACATTAATGTTACCTCAACTTTGACATTTATTAAATGAATGATGACATTTCATCTTTATCTAAATAACTTTTCTTACTCTCTTTACTTTTGTTTTCTGTCACTCTCAACATTTTATTTTAGTTTTGGCTTTCTTCTTACACCCTCAAAGAAGGTGGAGAAGTTGTAGAAATAAAAACAGGTGACTGAGAGGGGTCAAGTCTTACCACAACCAGACAGATAGACAGGGAATAAGACTCACTTCTTAAGCTTTTGCATCCTGTCTTCCAATTCTTCTAGGGCCAGTGGGTTTCTTATCTTCCCCAAACCTAGGCATAATTTCAAATGTGATATTTCAAAGAAATCACTCTCCTGATCGCCAGGAAAGAAAAATGAGAAGAGATGCCTTCTTATATCTGGAATCTGGCACTGTCAGCCTTTTCAGATTTGCCTGCCAGGATCTGCCTGGCCTTGGCTTGCAGAAGGTGGAGTTGCTCTGTAGCCCAAGGAGGTGCAAAAACAAACATGGGCACAAGACCAGATACTTTACTGAAAGAAATCTCCTGAAAGTTATAAAAGTGATGAACAACTTCCAGCTGTCACTTTATGCAAGGATCAAGCTGAGCACGTAGGGCCAAAGAAATGAAATAAGAGTTTTATCCATTGTAGCATCCCAGCCAGTTGCAGAGGACTGACCCTGATGGATCACTCTGGGTTTCTGGAGGTCTGCTCCTCCTGCTAAGGGGAACATCAGCACTTCCTGTCTTCCCTTTTGGAGCCAATTGCACCCTGCCCGCTGGTGACAACTTCCTTTGTCCATGCGGTTCTTTTCAGTGAGTCCTTTTTCCTCAGCTTTATAGTCTGCCAAAAACATTGTTGAAATTAACACTGTCAATCAATACTCGGACTGTAGCACAGAGTAGGCACGCAGTCAGCACATGTGAAGACCTTTTGGCTGGAAGGCTGCCTTTAGACAGATACATTTCTGACCACTGATATCCATGAGGCACATGTAGGTCTCCATCATAGTTTCCTTTCTAATTTATGGATTGGTTCAGCACGCGTAAGCTGCCCAGATCACACGTCATCATCGTCTGTGCTCACACATGACCATGCTCAGCCCCAACCCTATGACCTCTCACACCCATTCCTAAGCTTAGTACCATTCCAAGGTCAAAGGCCACTGAGCAGCACATCACAGAGCCTTGGAAGGTAATGGAGGTACATTTTCCATGGCCCCCCAGCCCATATCTAACTTGCATTTTTAATATGGTGTTTGCTGGCTTAAACTTACATGGATGTTTTCTTTGCTTTAAGGTGAACGAGGTAGGGAGGATTTATCTTGAGACATTCTGAAAGTGAAAATACCTGTGTTTCTTCCTGTCATTAATTTTTTAAGAATAAGATCACTTCTAATATCCTATTTATTTATTTATTTATTTATTCATTCATTCATTTATTTATCTGTGTTTTTTACAGAAGGGTCTACAGGGTGTTCAGGGTTCCACTACTAGATCAGACTTGTAGTGATCCACCTATTTATAGCCTCCCAAAAGCTGAGATTATGGGGTGGGGCACCACACCCAGTCTCAATTGCCATCTCAGTGCACCCTGGAGATGTGACCAGCAGGCAGACCCCTTGGATTGAGTCCTTGACCCCTGTGCCTGCCTGTAGGCACTTTAGTCTGCTGAGCTGTTTGGTCAGCCCTCAGATATTTCTTTTAAATTGACTCTCTTTAGTAGACTCTTTGCGACTAGAGGCACTGGAAGCCCAGGCTTAATTCTTACTAGTCTTGGGGAAACACTTCCACCTGTGGAATTCAGAAGTCAGGCACTGTGAGAAAAATAGGCTGATTTGATCATAAACCCTGCAGTCTGACTAACACTGTGTTAACACTAGTAGAGGTATTTCTTAAAGTGCACGCCAGGAGGAAGGCAATATTTTTGCAAAATTTCAATCTTCTTTCCAAATCAAAGTCTTCATTCAGCCCCAGGAATTCATACTGAGCCATCTGTCTCATCCTGTGCCAGCTGACCCCCAGAGAAATGTTCTGCAAAATCAGATATTTTTGCTAATGACACTATTTCTTAGCTTTTTGAAAATGTTTTCTAATAAAGGAAAATGCAAAGCATGTCTGGAATACTATTTCAGGCCATTCATTAAAATCTTAAGCTGCATAATGAAACTCACAAGCTTTTTTCTGTTTGTTTGCTTTTGAAATACCTTTCATTATTCTGAATTAAGAATTCCAAGAGCTAACTCTGACATTTTCTATAGATAAAAATGTAGTGGGTATTAATTCCAAAGTTCTTCCCATTTTGTTTCAAGGTTTTCTTTGCCATTATATAGCTTACTTTGAAAATTGTTTCAGAGAGAAACTGTCCAAACACATCATCAGAACTCCACAAAAAGGAAAGAACAGTTAATTTTTATCACAGAAAAATACCATAAATAACTTCAGCATTCTGAGTCATAGCTAGCCTCAATAACCTTGTAGTTGTGAAAAATAAACATTTGTAAATATAGCAATAATTTCCATTTTACAGTTGCAAGATCTGGGGTAAGGAGAAATTTTATGACAAAGAATTATGGGCAAAAATGTGAGGCAGGCAGAGCGGGTTTTATTCTGAGAAGGGATCATTTCTGCATCGTTATATTTTTATTGGCTGTCTTGACATACATCACTTAATGACAGCACAGAGGTAAGTTCTAAGAATTGCTTTGTTAGGCAATTTGTTACTTTGTGAAACTCAGAGTGTAATTTCATAAACCTAGACAGCATAAAGCATCACTCCATGTGCCTTCTTGCTGCACTAGAGAGATAGTAGACAGGAGATGTAGGAGGCGGCTTCTGTCACCGCATGGCTTACTGCTTCACTATAACACTGTCATATTAATATAGATACTGTACACTTTGCAATAATGATTAATGGTCTAGTATAGTAAATATTTAAACCAGTATCAAACTCGTTTAGCATGATCATTAACTATTGGTCATAATTTTTTTTTCTATTGGTCATAATTATTCACACATGATATACTTTATATGATCAACTTCAGTAGGTTTGTTTATAACTAGAATTTCCACAAACATGGGACTAATGCATTATTCTATAACCATGTGATGGCTATGACATCACTGGGCAATGGAAAATTTTTGCTGTGATTATGGCCTTATGGGGCCACCAGTGGCTGTGTATCCATCATTGACTGAACTTTGGTGACATGTGACTATTATAAATCATTCAAAAAAAAAAGTTGTTGATAACAATTTGGGTATTCTTGACTATTCCTCTTGATTACAAATTATTTTGGCTTGCAAAGTACTTGTCCAAATTTCTTGAACAGAAATCCTCAAGCTGTGTTCTTTGGCCCTCGGTTTGTCTCTGAGATACTTTCAGGGTGCTTCAGGGCTCATGACTATTTTCATAAAAACACTATGATCCCGTTTGTGCTTTCTCCTGTGTTATGTTTGCATCAATAAAGCAAAAGCTACTGCAGCTGTTCATCTGAGAGCAGACTAATATCTAGAGTGCATGAAGAGCCACGTGTGGTGGCACATGCCTGAGACTTCCCTGGAGAGGATGAGGCAGGAGGGGTGCTGATGGGTCCAAACCAATTTCAGCCTTGTAATAAGCTGAAGAGCAGCCTGGGTTATACAACAAGACCTTGTTTGTGTTAAAGAAGGATACATAAAATGTTCAAAAACGTTGCACTCTAAGTATGAGCTAATAAAAATAAATAAATACATAAACAAACTTAAAATTGTGTGGATTTATTTGTTTTTGTGTGTGTTCTTTTTCACTGGAACAAGAATATACATTTGTCTATGCCAATACCATAGTATTTTGATTACTCTAGCTTGATAATGAATTTTAAAATAAGGTAGTATGATTTTTCCAGCTTTCTTTTTTTTTTTTTTCTTAATATTGATTTGGAACTGGGGATATAGCGCTGTGGCATAAGTACCTGCCTGTCAAGCGTGCAAGGTCATGAGTTTGAGTCCTATGTCAAAAAAAAAAAAAAAAAGAAAAAGAAAAAAAGATTGATGTGGCTAATGGCACAATTCTATGAGCATACATTTTCCCCCTATTTCTTTATAAGTGCCGCTGTCATTCTGATAGGGATTATGTTAAAAGGCTTTTAATTTGGTATGATCCCATTTTGTTTGATTCTCAGTGCTATCATCAATCAATTTATAGATAAGGTGCCAATAATACATAAAACAGAAAGGAAGTTCTCTTCAGCAAATGGTATTTGCTGAGAAATATCCATATGAAGAGTGAAATTAGACCCTGATTTTACATCAAAAAAATTCACTTCAAAATAGTTTGTGTAGTCTCATCCTATTGTCTCTCTAGTGTAAGAACCTGAAAGAAGAAATAAAACCTAAAAAGTAAAATAGACACAGTAAAACAGAGAGGAACTGAACTTAAAGATTAAACAATGAAGAGGAGAGAAAGGAGAAAACATAGGAAAAAAGGCGGGGAGAAAAACATGCAAGTATGTATACAGGATACCTGAGATGATTATACTAATCATTTCCATCAGCTTTTTTGAAAATAGCAGTTAATATGTGCAGTCTTCACCATGATTAACTCTATATGTTGATATCTATGATAAGCAATGACATTGAGGATGGTTCAATACCTCTCATCTTGATCTTCTAAATGTATAGTGTTTCTAATGTCTTATCAATTATTATTATACTCTCATTAAAATACTTTTAAAAACATTAAAAAAGACAAAAAATTAAAGTTTCTTGAAAGCAAGTGGTAATATTCAATTATTTATCCAATCTTGCATGACTATATCTGTTAATCTGATCAACAGATTTGATGATAAAAGTAGATAATAGAACAACCACTATTAACTCGCTATTCTTCTTCTGAAAATCTGTATCATATGTATTGTTGTATGTTACCCTGTTTCTGCCTTTTTTCTGCTATTTGTTTTTGCTTGTTTTTTACTCTTCAAAATAAAATTAATTTCTTTTTAAAAATAAAGAGTACAAAATAGTGTTAAAACTGAAAAAAATCAACTCAAAATTGATGAAAGACTTAAATGTGAGATCTGAAATTATAAGCAAAAATGTAAAGGCAAAGTTCTGCTTGGGGAGATCATCTTATTTCCTTTTGGAATGCATCATCCCCAAAGCATAAACAACAAAAGCAGTAATAGAGAAATGAGACACATTAAGCTATGGCACATCCAGGAGACCGTAAAACAAGGGCTAGACCATCCTAAAATTACGAGCTGTGTTCCTTTCTAAGAGGCGAGCCAGCCTAGTCCCTGAATCACAAAAGCCAGGCCTTAGAGCCTCCTCGCTGTCAGTGAAAGTCCTCCACAGCCCATTCTTCCAGGACTGGAGTATTTTAAGCGTACTGAACATTCTCGCGTTTAATGCACCCATATGTGTCATCTGGATCATCCGGGCAACTTGCTGCAGCCTCTGGGCTGTGCGTGCTGTTTCTTCTTGCACATTGATTTATAGAGACAGATGATTTCATTAAGTCTGATGGACCAAAATCTGGCAGCTTCAATCTTCTCTTTTGAAGCTTCTTTTCCATTTTTTCCAGCCTTCATAGACAGAGGAGAGCTCTGGCCTTGCTCTGGATTAACCTCTGGATTAGTAAGTGTTCTGGCTGCTCTGACCTTCTATTCTAACTGCTCAGCATTTCTCAGTACCACAGCAAGGCTGATCTGCCCCAGGACTGTGTTCCCTGGAGTCACACTTTCAACTTCCTCTAAGACTGTTTGGTTTTCATTCACAGCGTGGCTCACTGAGGCAAGGTGCAGAGCTAGTTCTGGGCTGTCTGCGCCTTCCACAAGCCTCTTCCACTCAGTGTTCTACTTCCACGTTACAACATCCCCACTCCCTCATTTCTAGCTTTTTATTTGTGCTCAGAGGCATCTGCCTCCTTCTTTCATATGGATGATGAGAAGCCACAGAGTGGTTTTTGATTTACCTCCTGTCCACATCATGAAACCACAAGCAGTAAGGAGGCCAGAGAAGAGAAGGGTATAAAGGGTGTCTCTCAGGAGAGCTCCTAGCACATACACTCATGGCTTAGCTCCACCATCAAACATGACTGCAAATCACAGCTTCTCAGGCAGTGACAATAGCAACATCAAAACTCACCAATTGCCACGAGAGAGGCAATAGTCATGAAAACGTTTAGAATGCTACTAAAATTATGAAAATCTCAACAGAGAAGCAAAGTGAGCATAGGTTGTTGGAAAACATGGTGCCAATAGATTGGTTTAATCGCTTGTGCCCCCAAATCTTCAGTCATTAAAAATTCAATGTTTGCAGAATGCAGTACAGTAAGATAGAGTTTGTAGTGGTTGGCTCATTGTGTCAACTTGAGAAGTGTAGAAGTGTAACTAAGGGACTCAGTAAGGGGCCAGGGGCCTCAATTTGTAAAGATCCTGAGCCTGTAGAGGAGGAGAGCACCACACCCACCCAAAGGGAGCCCACTTACAGTGTAAGAGAAGAAAAGGGGTTTGCTCTCCTCTTTTGACCTTGATGCTTTTGCTGTCTTCTGCTGCCATAAAAAGTTGCCCTTTTCCATTTCACCCTGCCCTGAAGCCAGCTGACTGCAGACCAAAACCTCACAAGCTGTGATAGGCTCAGTCAACCTTTCCTCCTTCATGTTGGGTGCTGTGTATTTTGTCTGAGGAACAGGAAAAGTAACTAAGACATAATTTTACTTATGGAAAATATTTTGAATCAGGAGCGCAAAGGGATAATCACATTCCCATGGTCATCATGTCACTAATCACAATAATCAAGACATAGGAAGAACTTCCACGTCTATCGATAGCTGAATGGATAACGGCCACGTGAGTGAACTTACAGGGCATTATGCAAATGCAGGAAGTCAGCCAGAAAGACAAATACTGCCTGATCACATTCATATGAGCCAGGCAAAAAATAAAATAAATAGTCAAATACAACCAACTGTGGAAGGGTGGTTGCCAGAGGCAGGAGTGGAAGAAGGAAGGATTACTACTGAATGGGCACAATGATTCCTTGGGAAAAATGAATAAGTTCTAGAGATTTGCAATCCTTTCTATAGTACACCGTTGTATCCTAATCACTTTATATGGTTTTGATAGTACTTACTAAATAAAATGGTCAACAGAAGTGAAGTCTAAAATGAAAGAAAACAAGAAGCCACTGGCATAAAACCAATGATATCTCACCAAAAATGAAGGCATTGGCCCCCAATTGTACTAGTAACCATAGTCTCTTTGTTATAGCTATGTGCTTACAATTTAAAAAGCCAATTTCTTTGGCCTAATAGCATGAAAACCATCAAATGTATTGTTTTGGTGCTTGGACACACATTTCTTCAGTATCTCACAGAAAGTACACATAAAATCAGGCCTGCCCTACACTAACAGATAATTATCTCCAGGGAAGGTGTGTGTGTGTGTGTGTGTGTGTGTGTGTGTGTAATTATTTGGATCATGAGATGAACTAGCCACGTTTTTCATGAAACATCCAATTTTATCTGAAAGAATGTCTGACAGTCAACCATAGTTATTAATATTTGGATATATATTTGATTAGAAATTGCAAAAATGAACTGTCTCTTCAAGAGAAATGACAATATTTGCCATCAGTGGTAAAACGCAAGGTTTGAAGAAAAATTCACAATTTTTTAAAAGTTGCATCTACAACCATGAGCTTGAAACCACCCTAATAATTTCAAGCTTTTTTCTGAGACTGTAATTTCATGGATCTTTGTGATTTTTTGGGTAATGTATAACATATAAATGACCAATGTATGAGCTTCAATTCATTATGACAAAAAACCATATAAAATCATATGACAAAAATTCTCTCATGGGGAAAAGTTAATTCACAAGATATCAGTGAATTCTAGTGTCACAGAATACTAAAATTTCATTGAAAATGTTTAAGAGTCTGCAGTATAATCTTTAGAAATGATTGCCTGGAGAATTTATGTAGAATGTACAAGGCTGTGTATCAGCCCCTGAGAAGGCCACTGCAGTGCTTTCTGCTTTTCTCTGTGCATATAACTGGGGAAGACTGGTGTGCTTTGGATATTTCAACTGAAGCAACATGACAGAAGAGATGGAATGCCACTGTAAGTGTAAGAATCCAACCCTCTTTCTAAAATCCAGACAATAGAGGAATTTGTGAATACTTTCCTTACGAAATCTCATGGTGCTTGGAAACACAGTTATTTTTTATAAAAATATGCTTAATTTCTACTTCAGTAAATATCATTGCATATCATACATGCAATGAAAGGCTTTTAGAACCTGAATCTGAGCTTTATTTATTTATTTATTTATTTATTTTTTCTTTTCTTTTCTTTAAGTACAAAGCAGTCCGGAGCTAAAATGTCTGCAAATCTCACCTCTGGGAGAAATGAAGCAGCATCCCGGAGAGAGGAGCCTCCCTGTCGCAGGAGCCAGCTAGAAGGAAGACGTTTGGGTGGGACGCCCGGGAGCTGAAGGTAATGACGCGGGCCGACGGGCGGGGCACAGCCAGCCGACAAAATGGGTCAGATTGTCTACATTTTAGTTTGGTTTCGTAAGGAAACTTTTCCTAAAGTGATTTTTAAAGCAATAGTACTAGCTTGTTCTCTCTAAAGACATTTTGTTTTTATAAAATTACAGCCTGGAAAACACACTATGTGTTTAGTCTGAGTAGGTAGCCGGAGTTGTTTGTTAAATACTAGATCTCAGATTTGTGGCTGTTCCTCAAAAATAACAACACGGCACCAGCAATTAAATTTATGTATCATTTTCATTATTTATACTTGAGCGAATCAAAGGAGGTAAATAACGGGCTGTAGCGCAGGGCTCCCTCCGCGCTGCATGGGCAAGCCCCACAGATTCCCTCCAGCATCAAGCTGGACCCGACACATAATCTTCCCATTAGCCAGTCTGCAGGAACTGGCACCCCGGCCCTCTCATGCCAGCGCCTTCTCCTGTCTGGGGCTGGGCCTGCCGTTTTAAGCACGTGCGCATGCGTGTTTAGTCTCTACAGTTTTTTTTTCTCTCTCCCTCTCTTTTGTTCCCTGCCTTGTTGAGCACCTTCAGGACGCCGTACCTTCTTGAGTACTAGCATAGCAGACCCTGTACTGTGCCCTGGAGGATTACACGTGGGAGGCAGATTCTATCCTGCAGGGCACCGCTGCTCCAGTTGCTCCTGCTCTAGCTCAGGTGGTAACTGCGTAAGCTTCCTCTTGCTGAACAAAGACTCTGGGTAGCTCACCAAACATCAGATGGGAGAACAAACTAGCTTGCTTCGGAGGGCCCCTTTCACGTGTAACGTTTGCTAGGTCCTAGGTTTGTCCTGCCCATGAAGTGACAGCTAGCTGAACAGTGGAGGGAAACCACTGAAGCCTCTCGGGATGACATCGGCCTCAGCCTTCTCGTCTGCAAGGCTGAAGGGCGCAGAGCTCAGCTCCTAGTCATCTAGTACAAGAATACTAACAAGTCTCAATCTCCCCATCTATCACGTTTGCACCTTAAACCAGACTGTGGTTCTTGCTACCCGTTGTTCCTAAATACAGAAAGGTAAACCGCATTGCCAAGGTGACTGCATGAGGAGAACTGGGAGCTGGGGAGACCTTTCTTCTAAGTTGGAGACGCTACCATGGGGATGCTGTATAACAGGGGTGATCCAGTAGGGCTTGAAATAAAATACTACCAAGCTATAAAAAAGATAAATTCAAGGCATTTGGGAAATAGATGTGCCTAGAAAATAGAATATTGAGTGAAATAAAATAGACAAGGCTTACATGCAATATGGTATCTCTTGTTTGAGTAGGGCAAGGTACAGAGAAAGGACATATGAATGGCAGGCCAGGCGTGGTGGCGCAGGCCCATCATCCCTGCACTTGGGAGACTGAGGCAGGAGGATCGGTGCAAGTTTGAGACCAGCTTGGGCTACAAAAGTGAGCTCAAGGCCAGCCTAACTGCATAGTTAGGCTATGAGTTTGAGACCCTGTCTCAAAAAGAGAAATGGAAAAAAAAAATAAAATAAAAGGAAGCAAAGTGGGGAGGGAAAGGGAGATGGAAGGTGGGAGGTGGGGGGAAAGAGGAAGAAGAAGAAGACAGGAGAATTAAGATATGTCTTGTGTAGAAGCCCAGCTGACTCAGGCAACACTGCATGTCATGGACACGAGCAAAGAGTGATGCTATCAAGTGGGAAATAAGCAAGGAGGACTTAGAGTTGGAGGGAGGCACGTGGGGAGGAGGGGAAGGGAAAGGGTTAAGGAGACACGCAGCTGTGTACCCGCTTCTTCTGTGCACATACCCGCTCCCCAAGAAACTTCGTGTGCTGCAAGCCCGCACCAATAAACCAAATGGGCGCAGAGAAGAAAAGAAGGCAGGAGTATGCACAAAGCTGTACTGTACCTTTAAGAACAGTGGCTGTCGTCTATTTACTGAACATTTTCACCAACGGTGTAAAAAGCCCACTGATAGTTTGAAGGGGCCGCGCCACACCGCCAACGCAGACATTGTGTGTTCAACCCAACTGAGAATTCTAGTGAGTTAGGAGCGGCCGGATGCCTGGGGCTTCGTGGTGTGAAAGGTTCTGAGGCTAGGGCGGAAGGACAGGGGGTCGTGCTTGAGCCCGGGGCTGTATTGCCTTAGGTTGAGCTCATTATTATACTCCCCTCTCTTACTCCTGAGGTAAAGAAGCACGGAGGACTAAACGACTTGCTATACACATATTGTGGCGCTGGAACACAGACACTGGGTCCCCGCTGAAGGGCTATTTCTTGCTGCCATACGCTAGGCAAGCCACCGTTTCTCAGACTTTCCTTTGCTCCTTTCCAAATGCCTCTGGGTTGCACTGTTTCCTGAACTCTGTTCAGCTTGTGTCCCTTAATTTTTGAGTAGCCCTGTGGAAAGCCTCACCTTGGCAGTCCTGGTCCACTCTCCAGTCCTGGCACAGTTGCCGCCATGTGGCTCTGCAGTGCTCCGCAGGGGATTGCGTTAGCTGTCACCCCTTTGTTTTGTTTCTCCAAATCCAAGGGAAGTAGTTTGGGAGGTAGGGGGTGTCTCTGTTTTCCCACGTGGAAAACTCATGTGATGCTTTGTACATGATAGACTTTTAATAAACACCAGATGATTTACTGATAGGATCCACTACCCTGTGGCATATTCTATTTGCCAGGGACTAAGGGGGCAATTAGATGACTGTCCCTGAGCTGGCATTGCCTGGGGTATGTGTGTGTGTGGTTTAGTGATGTAGAATCGCAAGTGCCCTCTGGACTTCGGACGGTTAGGAATGTCTGTTTGTCTGCCCGCCTTCACCAACGACAGCTGTTTATGTAACAGCCCGACTTAAGACACTCCACACGCGTGCTCAGTAGAGGCTTTCTTTCAGTATGATGTTCTGAGAGCGTCAAAGGCGGTCTTCTTTTTCCGCTCGTCCTCCCAAGCGCGCTGACTTAGGTGCTCCTGCCGCTCCCCATTCACTGCTACCACCGAGCGCCCCAGGATTCTCCCCAGAGCCACTGAAGAGCCTCTTGTGTCTTCGTACCTGGTTCATTAATAGCAGAATGCAGCGGTGCCTGAAATTGTAAATGCTATTTTTTTTTCCTTCTCTTTCTGTCCATTACAAAACAAACGAGCAAAGGAAACACGCTGCCTGCTACGATCACTGACCCAGTCTTGTTGATCTAGGACACTAAAACAGAACTAGTGCAACACTGCGAGCGCATTCCACTTTCCAAGGGAGCCGAGAGCTTATTTCAGAGCGAGTATAATCCCCGCCCCGCTTTGTCTCTGCCTGTCTCTCCTCATGTTTAGTCATTTCCAGTGGAGTGCCATGGTCCTAAGCATGATTTTCTCCTTCTTCCTTGTATTGGCCAAGTCCCCAAGTGTACGAGGAACAGTTCCAGAGTCTGTGTGAATGGATGAAGCAATGTGGATACCCCTGTTGCCTCCCTTCTGCTTGACTTCTGGCTCCGAGTGACGCCATTCATCCTGCCTGCTTGCTGGCCCTAAGCACAGCATTGTCTCCTTTGGACGGTGCCAAGAGAGTGTCACTGTCCTTTTGGGCTCAGAGTATTCCAGAAGTGTCAGTGGCACCCATGCCATTTGTGGCAGACTGCTCTTCCTCCTGTCCTCTGCCAGCCCCACGGTCTTTGCAGCTCCATCTTCTGAAGTGCATTTCTGGGTTTGGTTTGGTGTGGTTTTGCTTTGTCTTATCGTGTACTATCCTGTTTCCTTTTTACTTTATGAGACAGGATCTCATTGAATACTTCAGGCTGACCTCAAACCCCTTGTAATCCTCCTGCCTCAGCCTCCTGAATTCTGAGATTACAGGTGTACACTCCAATACCTGGCTCTGAGGGTTTCTTTCTGCATACAATCTTAACATTTGTCCTTTTTGCTTTTATTTTATTATTATTATTATTAATTGCTGGCTCAGGGTGGCGCAGCCTATGGTGCCGGGGATCAAACCACGGTCCCTGTGGTTGCCTAAGCTTGCCTAAACAGGTGCTTTAGATTGCTGAGCCATCTCCCCCGGTCCCATTTGTCCTCTTCAGTTTTTCCTCAGTGCTTGTAAGGGTTGTGAAACTGGGTAGAAAACAAAGTCTGGATAACTCAGTATGTTGGTTTCTTCCCCTGAATTCTTATATATCACTACTTGGGGGAGGGTGCACTATTATGCTCCTTTTAATTTTTTTCTTTTATGTCAGAGTTCACAAATTCCTATGCCTCAAAAATACATAGAAAAGCCATGCACAGTGGCATGTGCTTGTGGCTCCGGCCCTCTGGTAGGCTCAGGCAAAAGGATCACAAGTTCAATGCCAGCCTGGGAAATTCAGCATCTTCACAACACCCTGTCTCTAAATCAATCAATCAATCAATCAATCAATCAATCAATCAAACAAAGGCTGGGGGATGTTGGGGATGCAGCTCAATTGGAGGCCCTAAGTTCAGTTCTTAGTATCACAAAGGTGAGAGAAAGAGAGAAAGAGAAAGATACAGAGAGAGACAGACAGAGACAGAGACGGATGTAGACAGAGAAAGAGAGAAGTGCAAATAACAACAGAAGTGTATTTCTCTATTTCCTCCAACCTGGAAAAGGTATCATTCTCTGTGCCCATTAACATACACTGAACCTGTCTCCGCATTCTTGCCCAGATATAATATCTTATTTTCCCTACTGTGAAAAATATTTCTAAATTTCATCTTTTGGGACACCATCATGAGAAACTGTCTTCTGACAGTGTGTGAAGTCCTGCAGAGGAGAGAGGTCTGTCCCTGAGTCTCTGAGGTAAGAATGAACATTCCCCAGCCCTTTGGACAGCTCCCCACCTCCTCAGCTCTGGAAAGTGGTCCTCGTATCATTACACTACTTATGCAGGGCAGGAACACAGGCCAACTTTCTTTTAAAAGACAGAAAACCAGAGACGACAAATCATTTGTAAAATGCCACGCTCCACCTCCAGTGTGTTTCTTGGTCTCTGAATATTCCATTCCTAAAGTTAGGAGTTTTGCATTAACCCAGAATCTACTGAAGGAAATTCATCTTCATCTGAGACTTCAGACAGTAGTATTTTCTTAGCATTAAAACATGTTCATAAATGGTTTCCTTCTCTTCTTTTTTCTAGACAATTATGGAAAGTTCTTTCATTATGACTGATACATGAGTTTTGAAAATCTCACACTGAAAACACAGAACTTATTTGCCTCCTGGGTACTGCCTGATATACGACAAAGAAGATGGGCACTTTCCCTGTCCCAGTCTTTGCCATGAGTTTCTGAGCATTTATGGCAGGCCCTCAGCTATGTCCAGCGTTGCTTCTAACTTGGCTTCTGCTCCTTCCCTAGCCCGTTCTTCAATATCTGCTTAGTACAGGTTGGGAGGAGCTTTGGGGGGAGCTGTCATGTGCATACTTATTTGAAGTACAGTATGACTAACTCTGTGAGCAATGGAACAGACTTTCTTGTATTCTTCTACTGCGGTGGGACAGCTTGCAGTTCTACTTAAGGACCTCTTCAAATGTGCCCCGCCGATCACCCAGGACACCAGAGCTGGTGTTAAGGCTGGGTAGCAGGGCACCACACCTGGGAGAGGAAAAGGCGTTTCCTGCACGAGTGCTTAGTGATCATGAACAGGCCAGGCCCATGGGAAGAAATTAAAAAGCTTGACAGGACTACATCATGCAGTGTAGGCCTAGAGGCTCTTAAATACTTGACTACTTTCTCACTGGCACTTAAGTGAGTACAGATCACCCCACTGGTATATAGTCCCAACTCGAAGACTGGTAAAGTGGACATGTCTACTGTCCTTGTTCCTCGGTTTTACGTAGGAGAGATATTCTTAAAATAGTGACTTGAAGGTCAGTTAACTGCTGTTGCTCTTGTCAAATGCTGACTCTGGTTAATCTGCTCCTCAGCTCTTTATCCTGATGTAGATAGCCCCAGGCCTTCCTCTTCCTTGCCCGTTAAGAGGGGAGGTAATCAGATCATCGGTGCCTCCTACACTTACTTCAACTCCTGACCTTATTTGAGACATCACGAGCAGCTGGTTTACAGACATGGTTGGCTTGGGTGTCTTTTATTGGAAGTCTACACTTTTACAAGTCAACCCATTGGCCATAGAAGGTGTAATGAGTGAGTGCAAGCCAGAGCCCAGAGAGAAGCTTCAAAGGGACTGACTGACAGGCATTGAGCCTCCCTGCCTGGCTGCTCTACCTGCCGCAGTGCAGGGTGTGTCTGTTGTCTTGTTAGAGAGTTGAGCACCAACAACTCCTTTATAAAATCACATCCCCAGGCCAGCGAGATAGCTCAGTGGTCTAAAGTGCCTGCTTAGGCAAGCTTAGGCAACCGCAGTTCAATACCCAGCACCACATGCTGCACCAGCCTCTCTCCCAGGGCAGGCTGAGCTGGCCATGACATAAATAAATAAAACTTAAAAAATTATAAAAAAAGTCACATCCTTTCCTTGGACATATAGGAACTAAAGGCTCTGCTGTCCATTTTATTTATGTCCCGCCTAACAGTTCAACTGGTATATGAGAATGTCTGAAATATATGTCACATTGCAAGAATTACATGCATAAAGGAGAAAAGACCAAGACAGTAAGAAAGAGGAATGGGGAAGATTCACAAGAAAAGGGCAAGGAGGAGAGAGGATGGCGCTGACGTTCTGACTGAGGGAGTCTAGACGCAGGGACTCCATAGTCAAATGCTACAGGCGGAAGAGACAGGGCTGGAGGTGGGCAGGCAGGGAGCTCCTTCCAGCTGCCTGCAGTGTGCGGTGCTGGGCTCTTGGGCAAATTGCCCTTGGGATTGCAGCCTTCTCTTTTTGAACTTCTCACTCCTGTTATTTCCAGTTCCGGACCCATCTGATCAGAGGCTACTGGAGTTTCCAGCTCTTAGGCACTAATTTTAGGGGCTGAAACAGCAGCCCCTCGGCTACTCCTCCCATGACCGCCGCTGCCCTGCTGGGTTGTGGTGCCAGCCCGGGCACTCCTGCCCAGGAAATAGAAGGTGGCACTTAAGTAGCACTTAGGCCTCCCTGAACCAATCCTGAAGCTTCTGAATCAGGCCAATTCTAAATTAAGCTCTCGGGTAAATGAATGAGGACTAAAGAAACCTCAGAGTGGAAAGAAAAAAAAAAGATATGAAAATTTGAACTTTCAAATATATTTCTACTAAACCTCAGTTTTGATAGGTTTCACCACGATTCAATGTTTCTATGACTTATTTTGATGATTTAGGTATTGCTGGCACTCAATTTTTAAAACCTATCTCAATGTATTTAAAACTTCATATTTAAAAATTTCCCAAGGGGAATCTGAACATTGAAAATTCCTAAATGACAATAGCACAGATCCTTTTAAAAATTTTTATAAGGAAACTGAGGCTTAGGGAAAGTAAGAAGTTTGATCAGTCTTAAAGCCGACAAAAGAAGATTAAAAATTCAATCCTCCCACTACAGGATTAAAAAATGTGCTCTACCATAAAGCTGTCTAAGAGCATGCAAGAAAATGCTAGAGATATGGCTTAGTTTTCATGTTTCAGATTTTTTTAAAAAAACTTTTGGAAAATAATTTTGGGTGTGTGTATGTGTGTGTGCGTGTGTGTGTGTGTGTGTGTGTGTGTGTGTGTGTTTCTGTGTCAGGGATCAGAGTCAGGACCTTGTGATTGCCAGGCAGGCATTTACACTGCTGAGCTATCTCTTTGGCCCCTTGAATGGCTTCAAATGGTTTTTGAAATCAGATGATTTCATCTGATGACTGCTTGGTGTCTCCCAAGTGTCTTACCCCACACTGGCATCCTGAAGTAAAGCTGGCAGAAGTCTGTGAGTAAGATGCTCTGTTTTGATTCAGTGTAATTACTCCCCCTCAGCAAAATGAAAGGATGTCAGTGTTTATTATTCTGGAAAAGAGCAACACTAGCCATAGGATTCAAATTCAGATTTCCACAGTGCTCCAGAACTCCTCACTGGGTCACTGGACTGTAGCTCTGCCCTGAATCCAAGTGATGTTTAAAGCACTAGACTGAAAGGTTGGTCACTGAAGGTCGGACTGTACTTCCCCTGTTACTCAACTGTTGTTGGCATGGGGTGCTAGAAAGAATGCTGGCCTGTGCTGTGCACACTAAATTCTGCTTTGATCTCTGCATCTGAGCATGCATTCTAGAATAAATTCTGTAGTCTCTCTGAGCTCTGGTTACCAGTCACCCATCTACAAAGTAACACTGTCTTGCCTACAGAGAGTGTTTTGACTCTCAGATAAGCTAGCAGAAATGAAGAATATTTGTAAATGTAGTAGATTAAGAACACAGATTCCAATTAATGTTTGTAATTCTTAGTATTTCAATAGTAGGAAAGATGCGAGTCTTTGACTGTACATGGCCAAGTATCTGGAACAGACTGTGTGCCACAATGCAAAGCTGAGGCTTAAAGCCCAAGTCTGTGTTGGCACACATCATGCTGCAGAGAAATATGCTTGCCCTGTTTCTTTTAGTTTAAATACTCAGTACCATGCTTTGACGTAACCAATGAGGAAAGACTTGTCAACATGCTGTATGCTTTGGCGTACATTACCCACAACCCTTGTGTTGTTTCAAAAAGTTTTTTTTCTTTCTTCTTCCGGACTCATTTTCTCTTCTAGAGCATCATTTCTAAACAAGTTCAACAATGATTCCTTTCAAAATTAGAGATTTACACTCTTCTGGATTTTGTTTTCTATTGAGTTCCTTGCTTTGCCTGGATGTGTCTGTCAAATATTATCAATGGTGGGCCCAGCGGGATGGCTCAGTGGTCTAAAGCGCCTGCTTGGGAAAGCTTGGGCGGTTTCAGGGACCTCAGTTCGATCCCCGGCACCACATGCTGCGCCAGCCTTGCCCTTGGGATGGGCTGAGCCGGCCATTAAAATGAGTGAATAAACAAAGGTTCTGAAACAAGAAAAAAATAAATAAAATTAAAAAAAAAATATTATCAATGGATTCAATCACCCATACAACATATATTAAAAACTAGTAGGCCCCAGCAGGATTTTAAAGGTCAGTGAACAAAGCAGACAAAATGCTCTAGTGGAAGGATAATATTTGTACTGAAATAATATCTTTAGCTCTCTCAGTTCATATGTAGCATCTTCAATGTATTATTCTATGTAAACATAATGGCCTGTGCTGTCCCAAGTTCTGCCTCACTCTTTTTTTTTTTGTCTTTTTGAAACAGGGTTTCAGTATGCAGTTCAGACTGGCCTTGTGCTCACTTTTGTAGCCCAGGCTGGTCTCGAACTCACACTGATCCTCCTGCCTCAGCCTCCCAAGTGCTGGGATTACAGGTGTGAGCCACCACACCTGGCTTCTGTCTCACTCTTTCGCTTTCATTTCCTCTCTGGGTCTTTCTCCTCTTCTCCCTTTACATTAAGCTTTGGGTATTTATTCCCGGTAAATTTGTGAAATAATCCACAATTTCCTGCAGGAGGCCCAAGGCAAAGAATTCCAGTGTGATTGTCTGTGAGGGTTCATCGCCTGTGATTCTGGCTGTCATACTAATCTCCTGTTCCAGGACATGCTCCAAGCCTCAATCCTTTTGGTCTCACAGCTTTGCCAGATGAAATTTTACACCACTTATTACCTTAATCCATTGTGCATTGAGGTTCCCTAAAGTGCTGCCCCGATCAAGCAAAGTGAAATCTATGCCCATCTTTGTTGATGATGTAAAGATCTCTTCACCATCACTGCTTGAAACTGGTCATTCTTAGAACACACGATTCAAACCCGCTGTTACCCTCAGCCTTTTGCCTCTCCTTCCACGGCTCATTCTCTGCCTCCCATCTTACCCACTGTGAACATTTTGCCACACTAAATCCAGAGGAATATTCCAAAAGTCTAAGAGCGGAAGTCTCCTCTCTCAGTGGTTCCTCATTTGTCTTCTAATCAAGCTGTTCCAAATCCTTAGCTCACAAGTTTCTTCAAAGTAAGATTTTTACTAATATCCTGAATCTCTGCTTTCTGTTCTGTTTATATCCCCTTGGGTCCAATACCTTTAAATATGTTTCTTTGCTTTATTATTTGTGTCCATCAATGCTTTGATTCAATTCTAGTTTATCCAAAAATCTGGATTAGGTAACACTTTCCCATGAAAAAGAAAAGCAACAAGCAAACAACAAATAACAAACAACAGTAACATGGATAACCACTCAGCCTTCCTGTGTGTTCTTGTGAATATGGTACTTCTCATCTTAATCGGTACCTATTACAGTTCTAACTACTTAATTGCTTATCTGCTTCAGTATCTAGAGACACAGGTGAAACCAAAGCTCATCTATTGTGTAGAATCTTAATAAATCATGACAAACAAAATTTAAAGTTCTGTATGTAGTATTCTGTATCCATTATTTTTTTAATCTACGTTCCATTCAGTGTTTATACTGTTCTGCATCTATCCAATAATTTGGATGCAGTTAACTACTCCTTTAAAAGCTGTTTTCTCAAACTGGGCATGGTAACACATGCCTATAATCCCAGCTCCAGGGAAGCTGAAAATAGGCAGATCATTATGAGTCCAAGCTGCATAGTGAGACCCTGTACCAAATACATACATACATACATACATACATACATACAAAAAGAAATAAAAAAGAAAGGAAGGAAGGAAGGAAGGAAGGAAGAAAGAAAAAAAGAAAAAGAAAGAAAGAAAGAAAGAAAGAAAGAAAGAAAGAAAGAAAGAAAGAAAGAAAGAAAGAAAGTTCTTTTCTCATCAATATAGAGGTATTGCCTTTACTGGGTTCTTTCTGATAGAAACCTGTTCTCCACAGTGGGTTCTGTCTGATTGAAACCTGTTTTCCACAATGGGTTCTTTCTCATTTTTAAGTCCTCAACTTGAACCCACTCTTTATTTAAACTTCTCTTTAAATGCCCTATATAGTTAATGACCAAAGTAATCTTCTATTTTTAGATCACTTCCGAATTGCTTGTCCAGTCGTGACCATTGCTGGCATCCAAGCTCTTCCTTATTTCATCCCTAGGTTGGCCCCTTTTCTCCTGGAGGACAACAGTTCCTACCTTCTTTGACTTCCAAGCACCTTCCACTCAACATGGACCTATATAAATCACTCAAATTCAGCTTAAATCTCTTTTCCTCCTCTCTATACTCAGTAAACACTAATGCCTCTAAATTCTGTGTGTGTTGCTTGATTCCTTAATCACTTTCACGTTTGAATTCCCGCAATCTTAGCTCAGATCTCATGCTTCCTTACTTATGGCCTTTAAACATTACCAATGTACCTATTGGCCCAGGTACACAGACCAGGAATTTCCTTGTCTGTATCTTTGTTCTGCCTTCCTACACTACCCCGACTTTGTTGTTCTGCTTATCTGAATTCTGCCCTTCCATCAAGATTGGCCCAAACTATTTATTACTATAAGCATTCCTACAAATTAAAAGACTAGAGTTTATTTTGGCTCGCAGGTTTTACATGTTTTGGTCAATAGTCAACTGGCTCTAAGACTGCAAGTCATGATGAAGGGACCCAGGAGGCAGAAGAGAATGGAGGAGACAGGCCAGAGTTGTATCCCTCCAGCTCAAGCCTCGCCGATCACCTCTCACGAGGCACTGCCTCTCCACAGCACATTTCAAGACTACCCTCTGAGATGCACACTCGTGATCCTGTCATCTTCTAAAAGCTTCTGGGGAGCTTCTGGAGACAGTCTAGATGGAAACCGTGGCAGTAGTAAACATTCATGTCCAGTCCAGCCATCTTCCTGAGCTGTAGAAATAAACGTGATACCGGATGGCTTTCTGGATATGTAGCTAAATAGTCATGTTATCTCAAACTCAAAGAGACCAAAATAGAATTTACTCCTATGCCTTAAATTTGCTCTTTTCATGTGCTTTTCCTTTACGAGTAGAACCATTCTTCACTGTAACACAAGGCCAGAAATCGTGGAATCATTTCAGACACTTCCTTCTTTTTTTTTTTTTAATGTTATTTATTTATTTATTTATGGCTGCTTCAGCCTGCCCTGTGGGTGGGGCTGGTGCAAGATGTGGTGCCGGGGATTGAACTGTGGTCCCTGTGGTTGCCTAAGGTTTCCTAAGCAGGTGCTTTAGACCACTGAGCCATCTCGCCAGCCTAAACACTTCTCTTTTATTTATCTGCTACCCTCTCATCCAATAGGTCCTCATACTTTGAGGTAGATTTATGTAACTGCTTTCTTATTCACCCTCCCACACTGTTTTCCTGATAATCATTAATTTGAAGAATCTTGTTAAATTTTTTTTACTCGCTCCCCATTATTTCAGAATGATTTTTATACCCTCAGCAGAGTTTCCCCACCTGCCTGTGAAGTTCATGTTCTGCCCCACGCCATCACGAACACTTTATTTGTTTTTCAGCAGTTGCCTCAACACATGACATTGTTTCACTCTTGCCCCTGCACATTCTAGCCCGTCTTTCACTCAGCTTAATCCCACCTGACCTTTCATCCAGGCCTCCTCACAGATTTCCTCTTTACCTGTGAGCTTGACTTGGGTGACCACCCTCTTCTCATCTCCCCCAATCCCATGTGTTCCTATTTCAGAGCCTGCACTATCTTTTCTATGTTTCCTGATTTATTGTCTGTGCTACCCCTATACTCTAAGGTTTCAAAATGAGAGCCTGCTCTACTTACCTTTAAGTCTTAGACGTTATTATAGCTTGGTATGAGGTGTGAGATCCGTGCTACCTCCCGGGACCCCCTAGTCATCTTTAACTTTACCCTTAGAGCACAGTGCTCCAAGAGTCTTCCTGGCAAGCGCAAGGATCCACATTTGCTCCCTGATACTGAATGCCATGCCAGTCACTGAAACCAGGTGTGGTGGGGCACAGCTGTAATCCCAGCACTGGGGAGGCTGAGACAGGGGGATCACTATGAGTCTGGGCTGCATAGTAAGACAGATCCATCCCTTACAGAATATCTAATGCACTACTTTGGAACTCTATCACATGATCATTACTATTATTATTTTAAAAATTATTTATTTGGCACAAGGAGGACTCACTACTCAGCTAGAACTTACAAAGATTCTCCTATCTCAGCCTCCCCAGTACTGGGATTACAGGTGTGCACCACCATCCCCAATGTCGGTGGCCAGTACGATGCATCCAGGGTTCAAGAGCTGGCATGGCATACCATACCAGGGATCAAACCCAGATCCTTCTGCTTGCCAGGCATGTGCTTAGACCACTGAGGTGTCTCCTTATCACAATATTGGGGTTATTTGTTAGTGCTCCTGATGCCAATACAGTTGGTTCTGTATCATCTATTATTATGAAATACTTTTATCATGTAAACATCAAATATGAATTCTGAGATATACAAAAGAGAGGCACGTGTCTTGTGTGTTCATACTGATCTCGCTAGCACTTATTAAACTGGACGCTTGTATCAGTTGGTGTTTACTAGACAAATAGATGTAACACAAGATATACAGATATGTAAGAATTTACAACATGGGCTATCTCTGGCCACCCACAGGGTAGGACGAGGAGCAATACATAGGGTCTGTCTGCACGCTGGCGGCTGAAGAATCAAGTTGAAGGTCTGGAGCTCACGACAGTGTTCAGCATGAGTCTAAATCAGGACTCTTCAGGAACTATGGAGGACGGCTTAAGAGTCTAGGCCAGAAGGCTGAAGGATCTGCACCGGAAGCGGAAGAGTTCACCCCACGCCAGGAAGTGACATCCAAGGTGAGGGCTAAGACTGACATGTGGTTCAAAGAAACAGAAGCAGATCTGTCATTCACTTCCCCCTTGTCCCTTCCAGGGGCCAAGCTTTCCAGGACATGCCATCACTGAGGTGATTTAGTGAGGAGTCACTTACTCCAGTTGACACAATCAACCAACATAACACTCAGTAAATTTTGTTAAATAAGCACAGTAGACAACATTCTAGTTACGTAGATTACGTCCTGATTACATTGTTAAAAATTTAGGTGAGTTTCAAAATAATGCTCTGTATTGGCTCATATATCTATTAACCATTTATATGTATACTGTCAATTCCTCTCTCCCAGGTTGTGTTTATTTTTTAAAACTACATTTGTGGTTCTTTGTGAAGCATTTTGAAGCGTTCTCCTTTTTTGATAGCCAAATTTTTCATCCTTCATTGTTTCCAGATTTCATTTCATATTGTTTGCATTATGCTCAGGAAGGCTTACCCCATACCAATATTGGGAAAATAACTCTGTTTATTATTTTATAGTTTGGCCTAACTATGTTAAGACTTAATTCATCTGGTATTTATATCAAAATTCATTATGGTGTTTCAGTTTGGTTAGTCTGTGTTCTTTGTGGTACATTACCTTACACTTTTGTACTCTTCGATTTCACCCAGATTTGATTTTAGATGACAAGGAATATGAGTTGAAGTCAGTGATGATGATGTGATTTATGAAAGTATGCCAGAGTAGTAAGCCTTTGGTCTGGAGGTGCGCAGTCATTCTCTACTGGACTCTAAGGCAGATTTCTTATTGGTCTTCTCATAGTTTTGGCTGCCTGCTCCACCCAGAAATCACCTGGGTATCTTAAAAACTCTAGAATGAATTTGCATGCCCCTCTATGTTTGTGCCTGTTTCGTGTGCTGCTGCAGCCCTAGTGAGTATCCCTGACACATAGTAGCACTGGATGAATATGTTCATGAGAACATAGATTAAATCGCATTGCTTTCCTGATTGGCACAGGAGTACTTCCTGTTCCAACGCACGAAAATTCGCAGCCATGCCAACATCTCATGTTGCCTGGTCTCTGCTCACATTTCACCCTATGTACTATATATAGGCATATAGATGGGATATAGAATCATAATGAAAAGACATAAAGGAAGTATTAAAGTCACTATATATTTAAAGGTGAAACACTGGAAGAAAATACAATGTATGTTTTGGAAGGCCAGAGAAAGGAAAGGACAAAAACCTCTCTTTTATGAAAACTGCAAAAAGTGAACATAGATTAGAATTTCAGGTAGGGAAAAGTTTGATGTTACCACCTGCCAAGTCCATAAATATTACTGAAGTATGTAATGGTCATGACAGTGTAGGGATACTGAGGCTTCCAAAGGTCAGTTAGCATCAGGAAAAGTAAACATCTGTTTGGCAGACAGCAGAGAAAACCAAGAAAATAGAAAGTAGCATACAAAAGTTAGATTAGGTATTGTTTTAAAATACATAACAGCAGATTAGACTGAAAGAAATAAAATAGGCGAGAAGAATATGAAAAGGATAGAAAATTCAAAACTATATAAAGACACAGGAAGAAATGTGGTAACAACTCATACAAGACTATAACTACCCTGAAAACTGAAAATAAGCACGTGTCAGAAAGCCCACAATAGCCAAATCGTATAAAATCCCTATTCCTGACTGGCAGTGGCGAGTGGTATTTCCTTTTCTGCTACTTGATGGTATGTGTCAGTTTCCAATAATTGTAAAGGCTGTTTTCTTTCCAAAATGAAAATAATCAGGCAGGCCTAGCTAAATTAAATAAGCCTCTGCCTTTTCTTCAAAGTTCTTTGCTTTTATTTAAGACACTTTACCTCTCATTCTGCTATAAGAAGGTAAGAATACAAATAAGTAGCTAAAATGGAAAATAATAACGAGGTAGCTGAGTATCAACCGACTCCTGTTGGCTGAGCTTTGGTATGAGCTGTTTGAAGTCCCAGAGCCCAGCAGGTTGGGCTTCTCTCCTTTAGAATCTGATAGAGAAGTTCATCCATAAGCACACAATCTGAGTGGTGGAAAGAATCGCACATCGTATCTGCCTTTGCTTTACTTGTGATCTTTCATTGTGTCAAATTTATTATGTACAATAGAAAGACAAATAAAACACTCTGATCCCTACCAGCAAGACAAAGAAGGCTTCCAGACTGGAGCTGTTGACTACATTTTAGGGCTTGAATTCCTAATCTGCTATCAGCTGGGAAGCTACAGAAATGCTTGTTTCCTTAATCTAAAAACTAGGGATGTCAGCCGGGCGTGGTGGCTCATGCCTGTAATCCCAGCACTTGGGAGGCTGAGGCAGGAGGATTGGTGTGAGTTTGAGACCAGCCTGGGCTACAAAAGTGAGCTCAAGGCCAGTCTCAACTCCATAGCGAGACCCTGTCTCAAAAAGACAAAAAAAAAAGAAAAAACAAAACAAAACAAAACAAAACAAAACAAACAAACAAACAAAAAAAAAAACTAGGGATGTCTATGCCATAGAACAAGGAAAATACATTTACTGCACATTAAACGACCGTGCACATGGTATTGTGTCCCAGCTGGCTTGTGGCTCCAGAGTGTGAGTTCTTCTGCCCAATGGGCTGTGAATAAAACTGACCTGTGGCTGTTTGTTCAGAGAATTAGAGACCCGCTGTGTCAGCCATCTCTATTCCTGTGCAAGTGACCTGGAAACAGAGCATACCTTCTCTCCCAGAAATGTACCTGACCTACATCGGGTCAGAATAAGCCTTTGTGGCCCAGAAATAAACTTCTGTGTTGTTCGCTCTCCTCAAATCTCATGCCTGCAGAGTTAGGATAGCCAAGGTACAGGATCTTCTAAAGATCATAGGAGCTGATTCGTGTAAGCCTCTAATCTAATGATTTTCACAGAGTAAGCAATCAATAAATGAAAGTCATCATTATTTATATCTTTTTAGAAATGAAATTAATTACTAAAAAGTTTTCCCTCTTTTTGTCCTAGAAATGTGAACATTGCAAAGGAAACTTTCTAAAATGCGTTGGCAGACTGTTTCCAAAGCGACTTTAACTCTTTTCTTTTTTTAACCCTTTTATTCTTAATTGAATACACTTGGTCTTTTGCGATAGAAGTGGTAGGCACAATATGTGTTTTTGGTCAGAAGTCTCGAGGGATTTTATTTACGGATAATTCATTGTCACAAACCAATAGTGAAAACTAGTGATCTTTCAAACATGGAGACACCCTATAATTTTCTTCTGGCATTGAAACAACTTTGATGTTTTTCTTTCTTTTTTTATGGCTGAGCCTATATGCACTTAAAGAAAGGAACACATTACGAAAACACGCAGACCACATGTGAACAACCTGTGGCCAGAAAATCCCTGAACCCCCCTAATGTCCAGTTTTCAAAGGATGTAAGCTGCTGTGTTGTATTTCCTATAATCCACTTTTGCACAAAAATCCTGCATATTACTTTATCATGAACCAATGTATTTGGACAGAAGTCTAGACAGGCTATGATTTTAACAAAGTAGATCCCACCCTTTTCCTCCAGAACTCAAGATTTGGGCATCCCTGGTGCCCTGGGACATAACTTGGTGGATATGTTTAGATAGCACATTCCAATTTGGAGGAGTTGGGGAAAGGATTTAGAAAGCTGTGCTCTGGAGTTAGTGTATATTTCTATACTGTGTAGATGAAACTAAGATGATCACAACATGAAGTAAGAGAAAGTCAAAGGGAATTGAGTTGGGGAAATTCAACTGATGACCTGTGTACTGTTTCAAAGGTTGCTACCATTTAAAAGGAAAGAAAATGTTGTGAAAACTCTTGAACAATCTGAGGACTCCATCTCATTGTGGAATTAGTTGGTAGAAAAACAAACCCAAAACTTGTATTCGTTAAGTCACTGAAGTTTATAAAATGAAGCAGGAATCCCTCAGCTTTCTGCCCTCCTCTTTCTCTCAGAAGTTAAGATATGACTTATGATTTTACAGTTGACAGAAACAACCAGGATGAGTAGGGAGAGGTAGAGGGGACACACTGCAGAAACGTCCTCGTCATGTGCCAGAGATCAAAGTGGGCGTCCAAGACTCATCGCATTCCCAGGACTAAGGGGCCACATAGGATCCTCTGAGAACAGGCAAGGTGGCAGCTGAGCACCGTAGGATTTGAACTGGAGAAGTGTTGGCCATTGAACACTGATAGCCTCACTTTCAGCAGGATGGAGGTCTGGAGAGAAACTGATATGTGAGTGATGGCAGCTTGAAATGGCACTGTGGAGTGTGTGGAAAAGAGAGTTTAAGGAAGATAAATACAAAAGATACCAGGAGGTGAGGGAAAGTAAAAATAATTTGCTGTTGTAAATTGGATCTTTGTTCAAAAATGTTCATACTCCAGCTCTACAAAAAATAGGTTTGGAGGCTGGGAAGATGATAGCTCAGAGGCCTAAGAACCTGCCTGGCAAGCACAAGGTTTTGAGTTTGGTCCTTGGTACCAAAAAAAAAAAAAAAAAAAAAAAAAAAAAAAAAAAAAAAAAAAAAAAAAAAAAAAAAAAAAAAAAAAAAAAAAAAAAAAAAAAAAAAAAAAAAAAAAAAAAAAAAAAAAAAAAAAAAAAAAAAAAAAAAAAAAAAAAAAAAAAAAAAAAAAAAAAAAAAAAAAAAAAAGAAAAAGAAAAAGAAAAGAAAAGAAAAATGGTTTAGAGAACTATTAGAAATTCTGCAAAGTGAAGTTAAACTTCACGCATATTTGAGGAAATGGAAAGTAAAGTAAGAACAATGTGGTGTTTCGTTTTCTTTACTATAGTTGAACAAAGAAAACATGTTATAGGAGGATGTAGAAACACTAATATTTAAAGTTCAGTTTTTGTTTTTCCTAACAACTTCATAGAGCAATTTGAAAATTGTTCCAAATTAAAAATAAATATACTCTTTAAATCAGAAGTTTCCAGGGATATGTTCACATATTCAAACATACACACACACACACACACATGCACACACACAATCTTTGTAGCCTTTCATGAAATTGTACCATGAGTACAAGTAGTATCCTTTAATAGGATTGTCCACATTCAAGGCATGACTAAAACTAAAGTTGAATGTTTACATTAAAGAAAATCTTATTCCAGTGAAAAACACCTTACCAAGAATAATGACATAAGTGTGTTAAAAGCAAGTGATAGTATCTTGAGACTCTTAAGAGACACAAATGACAATGTATCTTTAACTGTAATAAATATTTAAAATTGAACACAACTTCACCATAAATTCTGATCATCCTTAAATATGTTGTCTAGTCCAATTGTAAACATTGAAGTACATTAAAGCTACATTACAGATGTCGATATTCACAAAATATGGTGCTAATCACAAGATGTCACTCTACATGTTTATTTTACTTATTTAATTTTTTATGTTTTTTTATATAGAGCTTTCTTTAGTATTAAAGGAAAGAAACAGGAAATGGAAGCTTCAATGGTAAACAGGAATCATAAAGAGAAGTGTGTTCTCAACATCTAGAACACTATAGTTAACACAGGTGTTGCATAGCCCAGATGTCCAGGAAATAGCGACTCACACACCCAGAAGACACACCAAAGCACCTTCCTGCTAATGTGTGTTATCATTTTCTCCCCTTGAATTTTGGTGTGGGTGCCACTGCAAATGTGCGTGTGAGATATAAAAAAGAAACTCCACGTTACCCAGAGTCACTAGTAACATTGTTAGAAACAATTCAAACAAATACGTTGACAGGGGCTGGTCACAAAGTTCTCGCTTTCAGTCGGAGTTGCCACCTACTCCCGCCTGAGCACAGCTACGAAGGCTTTCCTTTAAAGCCCAGAGTCAACTTTAGCCATCTCCCATGGCAACAACGGAGTCAATGCCAACCTTCTAAGTCAACAAGCACCTATACTGCTTAAGCGCCCACATCAGTTGGCAAAGAAGGTAAATATTTGTCCACTGTGCTGGTAAATGTGACAATTTAAGTTTCCTTCTGTGAAGTTTTAAATTAATTGTGGGGTATTGTTTGTGTATACGACTTCTAGCTTTATTCTTTGTTACTGGTATAAGAGTAACGGTAGGTTAGCTTGGGAAACACCTACCAGATAGCAGCAGCCTCAGCTTACCAAGTCTGTGGGCACCTCAGGGTGGTTCCACTGGGCCAGGTCTCACACTCTGGGCCACAGTGTGAAACTGACAAGCTTCTCTCTTGCTCATTCTGTGGATTTCATAGCATATACTACCTTGCTATCTGTTATATACCAAGCCATCCTCTTATATGATTCTTGGTGACTTGGACCCTTTGGAAGTCACATGGAGACAAGACCCGCTTTAGTCAAAATCATTTCCAAATAGAACAAAAGATGTCCCATTGGGGAAAAAATTATACTGTTTAATTGATCTTTTCTTATTCTTAAATTCCTTGTAGAGGTAAATAAAAGGAGTATAATAACAGACCCAATTCCTTTCCCAAAAGATTTTTAACTCATAGCTTCCTCTCCATGGAATCTTAAAATTCTTCCCCACTTCTGCTGACTGCTTGATGGTGAATGCACTGCTTGATTTTTTAATTTAATTTAATTTTTTTTTCTTTTTTTGGTCTGGAAAGTACAGGACTGAGTTTGTGGTAGCATTATGCTGTGAAATAAAAATGTCAGAGTAGGTCCTCTCTAATGTATCAGTGGGCTTCAAAATTTATAATCCCCAAATCCCCAGATGATGCTTATTTCTGTAACTCAGCTGATGACATTTTGGGGGATTTGGAGGTTGGCCCCACAATCTGACCCCCCCTGCCCCTTGGCCTCCACTGCCCCTGGCCTCCTGCTTTGTGGACCTCCTCCTCACACAGGAATCTCTTTGATCTCAAAGGCAGCTCTGTAAGGTGCAAAACAAAACAAATACCAGGATACTTCTCTCTATGTGCGCAGGATGAGTTGTCCGAGGGAATAAGAAAGCTTTAAAACAACTGATCATCCTTTGCTTGACGCATCTTCCAGAAGCTCCAAATTAATTTCTATCAACACAAATATATTTTTCAAAGAAGAAATTTTGAAGACATAAAAGTAATAAAACAAATGACATTTCTTATTTTCTTTTCATATATATATATATATATATATATATATATATATACATACATATATATATATATTACGGCCGGCTCAGCCTGCCCTAGGAGCGGGGCTGCATAGCATGTGATGTCAGGGATCGGTCCGAGGTCCCTGTGGTGGCCTAAGCTTGCCTAAGCAGGCGCTTTAGACCACTGAACTATCTCACTGGCCCCAACAAATGACATTTAAAAATGACTTTTCTCATCCATTTTCATAAGCATAAGAACAGCCTAGGGGCCATGAATCCTGCTTTTTACACTAACAACATTCTCCACAGTTTTGCGAGAATACTTTTTATAGTACCTCCTCCTTTATTGTTAATTTATATTACACCTTACATGCGATTTACCAGGAACTGACCTGGTTTCAAATATACTTTTTCTTAAAAGTAAGGGGTGATGGAAGGATGGGTCTACATAAATTAAAGTTGATAGTATGCAGAGTAAGCATGCATAAGAACAAATATTTAATAAAATAGAACTTTGGTGCCTTCTAGGCTCAAAAAAATAGGAACATGTAATATTGAGGCCACTGACATATATTAAATTTAAAATCTGAGGTAAAACAGTGAGGCCTCAGGTAATATGTGTTGCTTTGTACATGCCTCACTGTGCAGCTGGGCTCATAGTGATCATCTTCTTTCAACCTCTCCAGTGTTGTGTGTGCCGCCATACCTGGTCTTGGTGGCCAGCTCAGCATGCCTGGGGGTGAGGCTGGCATGGCATGTGGTGTTAGGGGTCAAAGCCCAGTCTGTGCTTGCTTAGATAGGTGTTCAAGACACTAAAGTATCTCACCGGCCATAATTCGCATTTAGAAAAAGTTGACTCTACTAAAACACAGAACCCCAGGAATACATGCCTTTGCTGCTTTGCTTCAACATAGTACAGAAAAATGTTGGAATATCATTAGCTTCATGTAAAACAAACAAAAAAACTTGTTTCATCCCTAAGGAAAACAGGGACGGGAATTTTGGTGGTGGTTGGTTTTTAACAGAAAAATTCTCAATGCTTTTCACAGCCTGTGAGATTAGAAATACATTGTATAATTTTTGAATGGCCTTGGGAAAATTGAGGAGACCCTGCACATATCATTTTTAGTTTGGAGATGATAACTGCTTCACAGAACTGTGTGAATAAAGTTCAGTGTTGCCTCATCAATGATTCTGTTCGCGAGCAATTTGGTCCACAAGCAAAGTGTCAGAATTGTGTTTTTGCTTGCAAACTCTGCATCAGGTGACAAACACCCTTGTGACCACCTTTCCTGCACAAACGCCAAAATGGCCATGTTTTCCAAAATCACAGAACAAATGAAGTGCATGTACTGAGACTCCACTCTAACGTACACAAAGGCATACATTAAGGTGATGCGCTACCTATTTCTGACTCGGTGAGTTTCTACTGTAGGGGAAAGCATAGGTCTCTCCTGCTGACTGCGGTATTTGTGTTTCTGGCACAGAAAAGAAGAGCTCTACACTGGTCATGTGGGAGAATTGGTCACATGATTTGAAATTGAAGAATTTGACGTTGATTTAGGGTTTTGACTGAGAGGTAGCCAGGTGGTAAGAAGGGGGAAGAGTACTGCAGGATGGATAAAGACATTAAATATTTCTCACCCGAAAAATCACTGTCACTGTCATCTCACTCGTAGCCACGACATCTCTCTAAGTAGAGCACAGCAGTCAACCGACATTGGCCCAGCAGAATTCTGTTTACTGTTGCCTAGAAACGCCAGTCACACGCAGAGTGTGTCCTTAGCTCAACAGCCTGGCGTCGTCTGCGTATGAGTCCGAAGTACAGATTCAGAGGCCTACGCAAGACTGAGTCCGTATTAGGAGGTGGGTGGTTGGGCCCAGGGATCTGTGTCTGGCAGGCTCTCCCGGGGGATTCCCACGTGAGCCTAGGTGCTAACTGAGTGGACAAAAAGTGATCAGAAGTGAGTAGTTACGCACTGTGTCCCAAGCACTGCCTTTCTGGTGGGCTTTCCCTTTTTAAAAAAATCCCTCCCAGTAATGCTTTGATTACAAACTAATCAATTGTCATCAGATAAGTAGAGAAGAGAGATAAAGAGCGCATCAGATTTCAGAGGTGTCATGTGCTTTCTGGTAAATAGAAAGTACAGTTAGAATTCAATTCTCACTTCTCTGTTTAAACTACAAATTCAAAATTTTACCTTGTTTATCATCTTCTTCCACTCTGTCACATTAAGCAATATAGATTAAAAAAAAACTAATGTCTCTATGGTACTTACAAAAGTTAATTGACTGGATCAGAAAAGAAAGCTTCTGAAAAAGATCAGATCTCAGATTACCCCTTTCTTCGTGGAATAAAATCATTTCTCACAAAATCCTTATGAACCAAAGAGTCATCCAATTTCTAAAAATCTTATAATAATTTTACCCACCATGAAATCCAGAGAGGTTGTGGGAAGAAAATCATATGTCAATGCAGAATTTGGCCTGTAGAGATAAATAAGAAGGTTTTGGTCAGAACATGGGGTTGATAATAAAAATTCCCATTTTTAAATTTTTAGCGGATTATGTGTTATGTTTTCTAAACTGATTTGCCAGATAAAGTTTCAGGAAGAGGTCTGAATAAAATGTTCCAGCAACTGTTTCTTTTCCTTCCATGTTTTCTTTTTAAATACTTCTCTTTTGGCTGGAGAGGATTCTTCTTGTGCCTGGCAAAATAAGCAAAATGCAAGCTAGACAAAGAATAACGTACCTAAGAAATTGTGTCTGAATGTATTTATCTTGGCCAATGGGCACGTTTCCATAGAGTCCAGTCCTTTCACTGACGATGTTAGTAGAGACTGCGGTATTTGCTCAGGTCAGTAGGAGATGAATCCCTTTCCACAGGCAAGGAAGACACAAAGGTCACATGGTTACCTCTGGACCAGGTGGTGGTGGCCGCTTGTTACTGACAGCAGCGCCACTGTTGGCTGTAGTCATGAGTGACCCTAGCGCGCAGAGCTGGTGGCAGTCTCTTGCCAAATGGTTCTTCCTCCTCTTGCAGAATGAAGACTGGCATTTTGTTTATCACTTTTTTTGTGTGGCAACTTAGATTACCTACAATTAAAGGTACCATGTGAAGCACTAAAGGTTGGCGTCCGATTGTCTGTGATGGTAGCTGCGGGGCTTTAGTCCTTGGAATTTCCTCATCTGAACCACGTGACAGCGAAAAGCATCACGAATTCTCTTTGCTTCATACTAACTAAAGCTTGTGGGTAATTTTTGTGTGACTGTTGATCTACACCCAAAACTCTTTGTAGAAGTTTCCTTTCCCCTTCTAGTTATGGTTGCCAGACAAGTGACTGCGTTTTTAAAGACCATGTGGAAGCTGCTGCTATATCTGTTCAATCTTGAAAGTTCATCAGAGTGTTAAATAGAGACAGAATTTATTATATGTTCATACTTTCTGAAGTTCTCTAATTCTGATGTTATATTATTATTAGTTGCAGGAGGGTTTCTATAGTGAGTAATAGAATTTCTCAGTTTATGGTGCAGACCTTTGTGGTCCATTCCCCAGGCTGCTCCCCTGCACAATTTGGCACACGCTCTCAGGCAGTCTCTGTGTTAAGGCGGCTGCTGCACCTGGCACAAGCTGCTGTACCCATTCAGGAGCCATGACTGCCCTGGCCACTTTCTGTTCATTACCAGGACACAGTGCCTGATATCTGCACCTTAATGGTGAAGATACTTACTTTGGCTCACAGTTTCCAGAGGTTCAGTCCATAGTTGGTGTTGCCGTGTCAGCCAAGTCATAGAGGAAAGCTGGGAAAGCAGTGAGGGCCATGTAGGTGCTAGAGGGAGGTGGACTCTTTCAGCCACACCTACAGTGGCGTGCATCTTCTGACTAGACCTCAGCTCCTAACATCAAGCCATCTATAAACTCCTGCAATCCAACTACTCCCCCAAATCCTCACTGTATGCACATGAGGCTCTGGGGAGACATCTAGACATAAACCACAGCAGTGATTCTAGCCCCCAATGCTTTGACTTCTCCAGCCTGCTGAAGCTCTCAGTAGCTCATCACCTGGAGGACAAACCCATTGTTTGCTTGCATAGGATTTGCGAACAGTCACCGGTATCACAGGTGGCAATTCCAGCAGCTTGTGTAGAGACTATTTCCTAGATCCGTGTTGTGACAGGGCAGTGGTAGTTGTCTTCCAGGTGGGAGAGTGACTTGGGCTTTTGACACTGATGCTCACCACGCTAACTCGGTCCTCACCCCAAACTTCGTAACATGGCTTTAGGTTATCAAACAACATGCACTTTGTTAGAAATTCAGTTGACGTCAATAAATTTTTATTGAGCATTGTATTTGGCCTTCCGGATAAGTAAATGCATCGGGCCATCTGTCCTTAGTTTTGTGAACTGTAGCAGAGGTGAGGCAGAGTCACAGTGTATTTGCAACTCCAGAATGACACCCACCCCTTAGGACTCATGATACACATCAGAACAGCAACTAAGAGTGAAAGGTACGTAGTGCGGAATTATTGTGCTCTGGACACCATTCTGGATTCTTTATACATGTTTTCCCTTTCATGCGGAGGAGAGAAAGATCCTATACATATTATTATATGTGAGAAACTGTCTATGTTATGTTGATCTTTTCTGAAAGAGTGAGAGTTATGAATGCAGATACGACATCCATTGAAAAGAGGAAAGAATGGAGTAGTTCACTAGTTAACTTTTAATAACAATCACCACATAAAAAGGCACATTTTACATAAATAATGTCTGGATAATACTTTGAACTTCTGGTGTATTTAATGCTACACCAGACATATATGTGGATAGCACTATGATACACATTTTACATTCAGGAAATCAAGGCACAGAGATGTTGAAGGCTCCCTGTCTGATCAGGAATCAGTCCTTTCTCCAGGAAGTATTGTTTTCACTCAGAGATTATTTTTTTTAATTTCTTTTTTATTGTTTAAATTTAACACGAG